>CM031594.1:11723070-11773106 GCA_018467065.1 Ephestia elutella | reverse complement strand
CGGGAATAGCACATAGGGTACTTTTTATCCCGAAATTCCCACAGGAGCGAATCCCCGGGGCGTGGCTAGTATGAATATGTGTACCCTGAAAATAATACCTTTCGTTTTTGCCACACACGTAAAAGTTACTTAGTACTAGTCATAATGTTTACAAAAACGTACGTATTATTACGGCAACGCAAGCAGATTTCTAGACTTGTGAATTGCAAAGCAAACGCAGTATTTTTACACAAAATAAGCACGATTCACCTTGACAATGACACTGAGTCACTAAACAACATTGTAAAGCCACAATAGTTGGTGGAACTTACATCAATTGTGACACAATCCTTAGTACTATTTAAACTTAGTAATGCAGCTATAAATATATTGGTCTAAGGTGTAGAGTTTGTGAAGTTAGGGCTCGTAGAGTTACGGTGGTAGAGTTAGAAGCTTGGCTCTAAATGAGATCTGATAAATTTTTGACAGTGCAAGCCTTATGGTCTGCTCTTGGCAACACTTTACATATAACTGTTTAGGTGGGATAATACTCGAATTTACTAAAAAATATACAACACAATTATAAAGTTACTTCCCGAGCTACGTGTATTTTTTTTTTTGGTTTTTAAAGACAATTGAAGTGGGACACGTTTGTCGTATGCGGTCAGAAAGGTGGGCGAGATTGGCTACCTTCTGGTTACCGGACGGCCGCAGAAAACGAGGTAGATCTTACCTGAGCGGCCACAATTTGCTTTAAAGAGAGACGAGTGGAAGAAATGGGGGAGGCCTTCGCCCATTGGTGGGACACAAAACCTACAGGCTAGTAAAAAAAGACAATGGACGAACAGCGGCTGCTCGTAATAGGGTCGTCTTTAAACCGATCTCTCTCTCAGCCGAAAGACGTCCACTGCTGGACAAAGGCCTCCCCCAAGGATTTCCATAACGACCGGTCCTGCGCTGCCCGCATCCATGCGCATCCCGCGACCTTCACCAGGTCGTCGGTCCACCGAGTGGGAGGCCTGCCAACACTACGTTTTCCGGTTCGTGGTCGCCACTCGAGAACTTTTCTGCCCCAACGGCTATCTGTTCTACGAGCTATGTGCCCCGCCCACTGCCACTTAAGTTTCGCGATTCTGCGGGCTATGTCGGTTACTTTAGTTCTCCTACGGATCTCCTCATTTCTGATTCGATCACGCAGAGAAACTCCGAGCATAGCGCGCTCCATCGCCCTTTGGGTGACCTTGAGCCTTCTTATGAGGCCCATAGTAAGCGACCACGTCTCTGTTCCGTATGTCATTACTGGCAACACACACTGGTCAAAGACCTTAGTCTTGAGACACTGCGGTATTTTGGATGAGAAGATATCGCGAAGCTTCCCGAACGCTGCCCAGCCGAGTTGGATTCGACGGTTGACCTCTTTCTCAAAGTTGGACTTACCTAACTGAACTGTTTGTCCCAGGTATACATAATTGTCAACAACTTCGAGTATAGAGTCTCCAACCTTCAGAGGAGTGGGTGCGACACGGATATTAAACATAATTTTCGTCTTGTCCATGTTCATTTTTAGACCCACTTGTTGAGAGGCTCTACAGAGGTCATCGAGCATTGTGCCTAGGTCTTCCAAGGTCTCAGCCATGACTTTAAACCGATCACTGATAAATAAATGAATAATGTATTTGTCTCTTTTGAATTGAATCTGCTTATTTTGTCCCTTACTTAAACTTTCTCTATAGTCGTATTCCGATGAAAGAAAACATCGTGAGGAAACCTACACTCTGGTTGATGATTATCAGCTAGTGTATAAAATTGAGAAGGCAAACCACTCCATAAAAATTGCCAAGAGAATCGTGTTTTTCATTCCATATACCCTCTTTGACCTCTTTCATGACCCTCAGTCATGAGGAAATACGACTAAAGATAGAGAGATACTCGTATTACTTATGGCTACGTAGTCATTATGTGGAATGAAACACACAACGACTCTAAGAAATGTTAATGGAGTGGTTTGCCTTCTTATTTCACATAAACTTCAAATCACTATTGTGCAGGTTATTTCACGATGACATATCAAACAAATAAAAACTTAAATTTCGTTAAGTTTTAATTCATCTATTTAATCACATAAATCTCTTTTTCAACACATCAGTCAAGAAAATCCAGTCGGCTAGCGTCGAGGTCACCGTTCGTCAGTGGGGTCACTGGGCCGACCCCCAGTTGACCCCGCTAATTCTGATCATTATTCATCAGGCCTAACGCCTGTTTAATTGGCTGTATCTTATTTGATACATTTGGAAAACAAATATTTTTTGTAAGAATCTTTACTAGCAAACAGTCGGATACGGTTTATCAAAATCAAATCAAATATTTTATTTCAGAAAATATTAAATTTTAAAAATCCATCTTGTAGATTACATACTTACAAACTTTCATACAAACATTCGCATTTATTAACTTTAAGGAGTCTAATAAAGGGATTGTATTAGTAGGTTAGTTCGTAGACTTCTTAGCATCTTTCCTAAAGTCGGTAAAAATAACCTCCTCTTTGAAAATTGGTTATAAAATTCAGCAAGTCACGTAATAATGAAAATTTCATGATTTTCTCATTTCGCTTGAATTAAAAATCGAACTCGATCTCATTTTGTTCGTCGACTTAATAACTATTCTTCTAATTAGCACTTAAATTACTACCACGATAGGTTAGACCTTACTTGTGCTAAATTAAGCCTTATTTTTAAGTAAATAAGGCTTAAGATGATTACTTAGTTAAGTTGGTATTCAAATCAGTATGCATGAGACAGGGGGTAATTCCAATATTTTTACCAAATTAAAGCTCCTCTGTATTATCAGAGTAGCGATGTCAGTTAAGTGGTTATCGTCGCTTGCGACTGAAAGGTACTAGGTTCTACTACTAGACTAGGTACTTAAAGATGGTATTTCGTTGAAATCAACTTATAATATATTCCTATCCTAATCCAAACTAGTTGACTGAGTTTGTTTGTGACCTCTTCACGCATTATCTTCTGAATCGATCTTCTTGAAATTTCCAATACACATACTTAGAAGTACTAACAAGGATATTGGGTACCTTTCATCCCGGGAAAAAACACTGTTCCCGTGGGAAATTCACGCGGACGAAGCCGCGAACAAAAGCTAACGTAAAGCAAGTGGTGGTCTATGAAATTTACCATACATGAGTCAGATTGGTATACAAATGAGACACATCGAAATCTATACAAATCACCCATTTTCAAACTTTCCGGCAAACTTGTAAGGTAAAACTACAAAATGACTGTACTTAGAATAAAATTTCGATTTTCAAAGCAAAATCATCACGAGTACAAACCCCACTAGTAATTCTGAAACCACAATACCGGTGATAACATTAATACTTGTGCCACAAACGACCGTGATTGGGCGCTGTTACTTACACCCCTATTACGCGTATTATAATCGCTTCGAATCTACTATGCCGTGGTTCACCTATTTACACCGCTCGATGTTTGAATTAATAAGCCGCCTCCATTATGGAAAACCATCCTTAGTGTTTTAAAAAAAAATCACTGACATTAATTTTTTACTAGCAGCGCTCCGGGGCTTCGCTACCGTGGAAATTTCGGGATAAAAAGTACCCTATGTGTTATTTCCGGTATTTTTTACCAGTATACATTTATCGTCGTCGTATCGTCCAGCAGTGGACGTCTTTCGGCTGAGAGAGAGAGAGAGAGAGAGATACATTTATCGAAATCCGTCTAGTAGATTTTGCGTGATTAAATAAAAACGGGATCCTTTCATTTCTCATAAGGTTAATAATCATAATATGGTTTGTCATAAAGCCTTTCTCATAATTTTTTTATCATAATATTTTATTCAAATAATATTTATTGTAATAATATTTGTTTAGTCATAATCATATATTGTCATACAGATTTTTTTTTATAAAATGGTTTATCATAATGGATTTGTCATAATTGTTATGGTCATAAACATAGTTTATGTTTTATTTTGTTCATCTTTTATTTTGTTGATGACATTTAAAGACATTATGTAAAATTTGATATTTGATTATACTTCAAACACTAGTATAGGTTAGGGTGCGGCGGGGGTGGCCCTTGGGCCACCCCTAAGCCGCGAACATAAACAACAAAAAAACAAAAGCTTAACAAATCTTACCTTTTCTCTGAGTGCAACGGTACATTATGAGTTCTCTTTTCTCTGTAAGTACATTATGAGTATTACTATTATGATTAAATTATATTATGATTATTTATGTTTATGACAATTTGTATTTATTACAAAAAAATTATGTTAAAAAAATTATTTAAAAAAAATATTATAATTTTAATTTATATTAATTATGATTATGTGAAAAAACATTATTTCGAACTATATTATTACAAATATTTTTATGAGAATCATTAGAGACCCAATAAAAACATCCCCATAATCTCACATCAAAACTTTCGCATTTATTTATTTAGTGGGATATGTCTAGTCTACTATAGAACATTCCAATACGTGTACTAAATTTCAACAAAATGTCCAATAATATTTGCGTGATTGGGTGACAAGCATACTCACAAACTCACATCCAAACTTTCGCATTTATAATATTAGTAGGCACTTAGGTAGGATAGGTAGTACTTAGAACTAGCATACAAAACAATTTAGAATCATTTATTACACGAATGAAATATATTAAATTGGTTATTTTTATCACTTAAATAAACTTTTTTTTTAAGTAAAATTTTGAATTAAATTCGCTAAAGGTATCTTGTTTGCTCTCCGGTGTGAGAGCCAGCCTAGATAAAGCGTCGCCTATCTACTATTTGAGCATAATTAGCGAGTTTGGATTCTGAGGCACGTCCCGACCACGATGTTTGACTGCGAACGTTCTAAATTATGATGGATTATTATTATTAACGGTGATATTATCCAGCCAGTTTGTCAGTTAGGTAATTGATATAAATTAAATTACTAATCTAACTAGCGCTGTAAATGTCATAGATATCACTAGCCGCGCCCCGGGGCTTCGCTCCCGTGATAATTTCGGGATAAAATAAAAAGTACCCTATGATCTATTCCCGGTATTTTTCTACCCGTATACCAAATGTTATCGAAATCCGTTCAGTAGATTTTACGTGATTGACTAATAAAAATCCTCACATCCAAACTTTCGTATTTATAATTTTAGTAGGATTTTAAACTTTTATTTACTACTCTTTAACTTTTCTTTCAATCCACTACTTTTTTCTTTGCTGGCCTTGCAAAACATCTACAGGACAGAATACTGTGTTGCTATTATTATTATTGGTGTTTATCTATATGTGTATTTGATATAAAATATAGTATCTTTGAGTTAGTATCTCATAACACAAGTCTCGAACTTACTTTGGGGCTAACTCAATCTGTGTGATTTGTCCGTATTTTAAATCTAAATTATTTTAACTTTTATTTACAAACTTTTCTCTCAATCTACTACGATTTTTCCTTGCTCGCCTTGCAAAACTTCTACAGAACAAAATATTGTGAATTTGTGATGCTATTACCACACGGCCAATACTAATTAACCTAAACCACTCCTATATCCAATGTCCAACATGTCAACATGGCTGTCCATTCGTAGTCGGTTAAGGACATGCATTACAGCTGTGTTTGACGGTAATGCGAGTTGGCACCGAGCCAGAGTATGGTATCAGAAGTGGCTGTAATGGTTTAGATACCTATGGTGTGATATAGGAAGGTCATAGAGCTGGTTAGTAACGAATTATATTAACTTTAATTAAGATTACAGTCCAGATCTGTTTAACTTTAATTCAGGATTTTTAACTCGACTGTCTGAATTTAACTAGTGGTTCGCCGCGAACTTTGACCTCGCGATTATTATTTTTAAAATATGCGTATATTTCAAAACGGCTGAACCGATTTTGTTGCGCAACGAACTTAAAAATTCTATGCATAGTTGCTACTGGTAAACTAATTCAACGGTTCGAGAGTTATCACGGAACAAATATACATACATACAAACAATGTGTTTTCGCCTCAACTTGAATTAACGTCGCTCGCTTGGTCAATAAATTTTCATGTCATTCATTTCATCCCACATACTTATTGGTTGAGTTAAGAGTTATAATGGAAAAACACATCAAGCAATTGGGCAATTATGTAGAATAAACGATCTGTGTTAATGTGTTTTCAAATTGTACTACACCCTATTATTCCCTACTCTAATGGTAATAGGGTATTACCCATGTTCCGAATTTGGAACATATTTGCTTCTTTTATTACGCGAATGAGCAATTGATATCCATCCAATCGCGCCTATATACCTACTATTGTGGCATTTATCTATTTTAAAGGAGAATGATGAGGAAGCGAGAGAAACTAGTTGCCCTCATGTTTGCTGTGCCTTTCAGGGCGTCACCTGTACCTATATTATTACGTAACAACTTTGAACTTGTGGCTTGCAATAAATCTGAATCTGAAATCTGTAAAAATCCAATATCTCTGCCTACCCCCACGGGAAATAGACGTATTGTTGTTGTTGCATATCTTGCTTTTCATTATTCAATCCAATAACAAAATTTGTATTACTTCACAGTCTGTAGGTAGAATAAGCTTAATTAAAAAGAAAGTCCGTTCTCATATCTGACCCAAAGGTTCCCATAACCCCAGCAGCATTGCCATGCTGGATGGCCAGAGAAATCCTTTGGATCAGATATAAACCGGCACGACGATCACAACCGCAATCTCAACTTTATCAACTTACCTTACTAAACTTACTTTACTTTAACTTTTTTGCATATCTTAACTTTAATGTTAGAAGGAAATAAACAAATAGAAAAGAAGATAGGACAGACCAAAAAGGCAGACTTATACCAATAAGGGATATCTTCCAGTCAACAGTTTTGTTATGGTAGTTTATAAAAGTAATAGCACAGGGAGGGCACTCCATAGAAACGCGTCATATATACCTACTACTACTACAAATGAAACTGTACATCCATGAACACGTCAATGTGTGCGTTTTTATAGTCATACATAGCGTGTCCCAATCCGCAAACGAACGGGGAGAAGTGCGGGGTACGCCATATTGCGGGAGGGGCAGGGAGCTTCCTTTCTGTACGTAGTACTTATATTAATTCTGTAGTATTAGTATGTTTATAGTATCTAGGTATACGGCTTTTCTAACTTCCCTATGTATTCGCAGTGACACCGAGGTGAGCAACCTCCGCTATCTGACGGTCGACCAGGCTCTAGCGGACCTCGCGCAGTTCATAGAATACGTGAAGAGTGACGAGTTCGAAAATGGACTTTACAGGTAAAGATTTAATTTGATTCTATCATTGAATTGACATGAACCACAAAAAAGCTTTGCAGTAGATATACTACTTATTTTGAGTCAGGTTTAAATGCTACTCGTGCCTAAGGTATGAGTTTTCTCACGATGTTTTCCTTCACCGAAAGCAAGTAGTGGTTGATGAGAATTACCGTACATGAGTCAGATTGTCTACACATCACATGTCAAACCGCCTGTGATTCGGAGCTCCGCCTTTCGCATGCACTTTTGCTCCTAGACCATTTAACCTGGTATGGACAAAAATGTGGAGTTATGATAAAGTTTTGACTTTATTACTCTTTATTTGTATGTCATTTTACACCAAATAACTCACCAAGTATCTGCTCGAATCAGACATACTCATTGAATTGTATTTATTCTCCTATAGACCACTTAAAGAAGTGACTGTATTACTCTGTATTTGTATTACTCTATAATGTCATTTTCGCCAAATAACTCACCAAATATCTGCTTATACAAGAAGTATTCATAGAATTGGACCGAGGAATCAGGTACTAAATGAACCACGGAAATATAAAAATGAACACATCCGTTCGGTCATCTTGACTTATGAGTCACCAGTTGACATTGGGTGACTCTTGGGAGTCACTGATCTGTGGATAAATGAACAAATAGTGACACAGGTACAAATACACATAGGACTAGGTATGTGCCATTATTGATAGGTACCCAAATTTAGACAGTAATGAGAATGGACTGACTAGTATTAATTTTTTCATTTGATATTTTAAATTACGTGGATATAATGAAGCAAACCATAATTCATCTATACATATATAAGGTGGATACAAATTAACTACAAATATTTTCAGGGCTAATTACTGATATTATTTAGACAGTATATCAGTGGTTTTTTCAATTTTCTACACGCTAGTTTTCGAGAAAAATTTACGTTTATGTTTTTTGAAAACCGTAACATTATAACATCCTGTACACAGCTTTGCGTAAAATGACAATTAAAATGACACATACAAACAAAAGCCGCCCCGCCCACCGGTCGGTCGCTGTCATTTACGTATAATAAATCGCTTTACATCTCTGTCTTTCACGCACTTTTCATAAATAAAGAGGAATACAGCAAATCAATTTCATTCAACTATTAATTGGTGGGAGGAGCTTAAAGAGGTATGAAGTCTACACATTTAACTACAGTATGATACTAAATGTCATCATTTAATAATATTTTTTTTGTTAGAAAAAACAAAAAAAAAAACTAGCGTATCGATTTTTAAAATTGTATCTCCAATACGTTTATTTAGCCCCCTGGAACCAGCCCTGAAAATATTTGTAGTTAATTTGAGTCCACCTTATATAACTTAAAGGTGACTAACTGACTGACATAGTGATCTATCAACGCATAGCCCAACCATCCCGTTGTGGTAGAGCCACGCTACCGGCAAAATTCATTTTACTGGTAGCATGAATGGGCCGGCTCGTCCGGGGAAGTACCACCCTCTCACAGAAAATCGACGTTTGAGTAGTAGCTTCATGGCTTCTATGCTTCGTTCGGTGAGTGAGAGAGCCGGAGGCCCATCCCCCCTCCCCCAAATATGGCAGCGGAATTTAAAAGTAATAGAGTACCCCAGGAGGGTACCGGTACGTTACGTACAGGAGAATCCCTCCCTGAGCATTCATGCTTGGGCCGCCCTACGTACTCTGGGGAGGGCAAAATCCCGCTCGTCATTGCCCAAGATAAGGCTGCGGCACCCCCCCATGCACTTCACATCCATATGTGCAACATCAGGGGTATTCATTCCAACCTTAATTCAGTCCACTACCATCTGGAGACAGAAAAGCCGGCCTTATTCTTTTTAACGGAAACCCAGATATCGTCTCCGTCAGATGCGTCATACCTACTTTACCCCGGCTACAAAATTGAGCACAAATTCGTGCCACATGCTGGCGTATGCGTATTTGTAAGGGACGATGTCTGTGTTCGCCGTCTATGCAATTTTGAAGGCAAAGACCTGTCTACTTTATGGCTTCGTGTAGATTGTGACGACCACCCTCGCGTCTATGCATGCCTCTACAGGTCCCATAGTGGTGATACCGAAACTGACCGACTCATGGAGCATATCGGTATGGCGACAGATTACGTTCTGCAGCAGATCCCATCAGCAGAAATTATAATTCTTGGAGACTTTAATGCCCACCATATAGAATGGCTCCAATCGGAAAAAACCGATCATGCGGGTAGATCTGCTCACGCCTTTGCCGCGGCCTATGGTTTGACACAGATGGTTTCTGCCCCTACTCGCATACCAGATGTGGAAGGCCATACGCCCTCACGGCTTGATCTTCTGCTGACCTCCCATCCGGATGGCTATAAAGTCTCTGTTGATGCTCCACTGGGCTCATCAGACCATTGCCTAATCCGGAGCATAGTACCATCCACACGCAAATTACGGCCCCGTTCTCTCGGTAGCCGCCGTGTTTGGCACTTTAAGTCAGCAGATTGGGATGGGATGCGGAACTTCTTTTCTTCCTACCCTTGGGACAGGGTTTGTTTCTCGCTTCGGGATGCTTCTGCCGTTGCCGACTCTGTTGCTGAAGTGGTGCTGCAGGGCATGGAACTCTTTGTTCCAAGTTCTGTTGTGCCTGTTGGTGGCAAGTCTCAGCCCTGGTTTGACCGTTCTTGCAAAGAGGCGTATAGCCAAAAGCAAACACGATTTCAGACCTGGTCCAATGCAATGGCAACTAGGGATCCAATAGCGAACGACCTTAAGAGGGAGTATAATTTTGCCTCCAGATCCCTAAAAAAAGCTGTGACTACTGCGAAGGCGAAACATATCGGGAGAATTGGTGAGAGACTGGCCCAACTTCCTTCGGGTACACGATCATTCTGGTCTCTTGCCAAAGCTGTTCAGGGAAATTTTTGTCAACCATCTTTTCCACCTTTGCGCACGGCAAATGACACCTTGGTCCACGATGCAAAAGAGAAAGCCGATCTCCTGGGTACCTTTTTTGCGTCTAACTCGACTTTGGATGACGGGGAAAATACCCCCGAATATTTCACGTTGTGCGAGTACTATGCCGGACATCCGGTTTACTCAAAAATCTGTCCGGAAGGCACTCTTCTCCCTCGAAATTCATAAGTCCAATGGGCCTGACGGAATCCCTGCCATTGTGCTCAAAACCTGCGCTCCTGAGTTGACTCCGGTTTTGACACGCCTTTTTCAACACTCCTACGCTACAGGCGTTGTCCCGTCGGCTTGGAAGACTGCTTTAGTTCACCCAATACCCAAGAAAGGTGATCGCTCTGATCCTGGCAATTACAGGCCTATTGCCATTACCTCCCTGCTCTCCAAAATAATGGAATCCATTTGTTTGTAATAAAATCTATGTTGTTTTGTCCGTTCGCCGCCGTAATATTCTAGCGCGTGCGGTAGTTTCATATTAGTAGCGTCGTCGCCCGCTCGGCCGGCGTCGGCAGTCGCGAGCGACCATTTTGAATTCAGTATTGTTTGGACATCGCGCGGGGAGGCCGCGCCGCATGAAATTGCTCGCGTGAATGGCATGGCGGACGGCCGCCATTTGTCCTGACATATCGGTTTGATTTTAATACGCGGAGAGGTCTCGCGTCTTTTGCTTGTTAACTAGTTTGAGTTATATTTGTGAATTTCCTGTTTGTTAAATAACTATTGAACATTTGTGTTTGTGAAACCTTTTACTTTGACTGTTTCTTGTGAGATGCGAAACGTGGCTGCCTGGGGACGCCGAAATCTGTTGCCGAGTGGAACTGCTAGACGGATCAGGTATTTTTTCTGGGGATTGAGATCTCATGGGGTAGGTTGGGTGATTTAGGGAACAACCCCCTCCTCTTCCGAAGACACTCAAGATTGGATCCGAAGAGCAGAAGATTAAGTTTGGTAAGTGACCCTTGGGTTTGTGGGTGGTTGTAGCTATTAAGTTAGGTTTAATATACAGGGTTCTGTAGTTCCCGTTGTAAACTACAGTGGTAGCAGACTGCGTATAGGTTAGGTTAGGTTAGTCGGACAGACGTAGTGTCGGGTCGAGGTTTTTTACCGGTATTTTTTTTACCCGGTAAATTTTTCGGTACCGAACCCTCCCGCCCTTTCGTCTGCCCGGAATTCTCTGCGCACATTTTCTGGTAGCAGAGCGTAGTTTATCTACCCTCTATTTGTTCGTTTGTAAAAAATAATTAATTGTTTGTAAAAATTATTAGATTTTTCTTAGTTTGTTTGTATAAGAATATTTGTAACCTTTTTTGTATTTGTTTGCGGTTTGTACCGTGCGTTCCGGGTTTGTGCCATTCTCATACCTACCGCGGTTCTTCGTGTAGTTGTTTGATTTTGTTGTTTTTTATTTACCTTTTGTTATTTTTTGTTTGTGACTTGACGCGATGGCGAAGGTCTCCAATGCTAGGGCGACACTCGCCAACGAATTGAGATGGTTTGTGACGGCCGGAGGACTCCTGTCCCGGAAGGACAGGGAGGGCGCCATACTGCTAAGAGCGGATCACCTCCACTCACGATTGATTAGCGCGGAAGCGGCCATGGTGGTGCTTACCGAAGCCGAACTTGCCCCGGAGGTCTACGCAGGTCACATGGCGGACATGGACCAGATCCTGAGTCTGCACGATGATATCGCGGAGGCGGCGACCGCAATAAGGGCGAGACAGGCTGGCGGACCAGCCCCTCGCACACCTGTTAGACAGGAAGGACCAGCGGTTACTGGTCGGCTCCCCACCCTTCAGCTGTCCCACTTTGGGGGTAGGATGGAGGAGTGGGTAGCCTACAAAAATATGTTTGAGTCCCTGGTCGTAGCACGACAGGATTTGTCGAAGGCCCAGAAGATGGCCTACCTCCTCTCCACTCTGGAGGATGAAGCGCGGTCGCTCATCCAGCACCTCCGGGTGGAGGACGACCAGTACGATACGGCTTGGGAGTTATTGAACTCCCGCTACCAAAATTTACGTTTGTTAGCGGATGCGCACGCCGCACAGTTGATGGCCCTGCCCAAGGTGGCCAACAGGGCACAGTTGCGCCTGCAGTTGCTCACGCCCGTTACAGTGGCCTGTAACGTGCTCCGCACACTGGGGCTGCCGGTGGACCAATGGTCCTTTTTGCTGGTGCACATTGTATTGGGCAAATTACCCAATGACATCCGCGCGCGATTTGAGCGCGAAAATGCGGAGCGGGATAGCACCACCCTACCAACATTCACTGACTTGGTGAAGTTTTTGGAGTTTGAGGCACGGGCGGCTGAGAATACCATGACGGACTCAGCGCCATCCAGAGCGCCTGAACGCAGGCCCTTGGAACCCTCATGGCGAGGGAAGCCCCAACAGGGACGGCAACCGCCACCGCGTGGAGCTGGTGTGCGGGTTGCACACACGGCAGCAGTCGCGGGGGACGCGGACTGCCTGCAATGTGGCCGGATGGGCCACAGCCTGCTGCAATGCAGGGACTGGCAGAGACTGCCAGTACAAGATCGGCGCCGCATGGCAAGGCGGCATGAACTTTGCTTCTACTGTTTGGGCAGTCACTATGCACGTGACTGTCCCAGGGCCATACCATGCAGTGCATGCCGTGGGCTGCACCACGTGATGCTCTGCATGAACCGGAACGGGGATGGCCCCCGGTTGTTGAGGCAGGGGTCCCCTATGGGCGGGGGCGCTCCTGCGCGAAGCCCTCCACCATCGGACGGAGGACGCGGCTTCGCTCGTCGCACCCCCCCTCGGGAGGGGGGTCGCGTACCTGCGCGGGTCTTGGCGGACCGGGACCACGCGCCTCAAGGTCATGGCCAGTATGTGGCTGGCCAGGCCCCGGATAAGGCCCCCATGGGCGGGGGCCCTAGATCGGACGTGAGAGTGGGGACACCCCCCTCCACGCGGGTTACCAATACCCAACACATGCAGCCGCAGCGGTTTTCTCCGCCGCTGCACGAGTACCCACGGCTGGAGTACCACCCGCCGTACCATATGTATGGCCGGGCCGCGGGTTATGCCCCCCCTCAGGTAGGGATGTGCACTCGCCCGCCATACTATCCGGGTCAGTGGCGCCCCCCTGGTTTGGAGAGAGTGGGGAGCCCGTAACTAGCTTGCTCCCTTGCTGGGACAGAGCCGCGGACGGTTCTGCTCCCTACCGCGGTGGTCCGCGTATGGGGTCGTGGGGGAAGCCATGAATTTGAGAGCTCTGTTGGACTCAGGGGCTCAAAGCAGTTTGGTTACCACTCGAGTGGCACACCAGTTAGGTTTAGTCGTGGAAGACTCGCCTGTGCCACTTCTTGGAGTTGGTGGCATACAAGTGAAGTGTCTGACGGGCCAGACACTTGTCACCTTTTCTTCGCTGAAGTCCTCCACAATGAGGATCACGACTTCGGCTATGGTAATGGATACCATTGCGGGTTGGCACCCCTCGACAGACATACCGCCGGGTGTGTTGTCTTTGGTTTCGGGTCTGGATTTGGCCGACCCCTTTGTTTTTCATCCCGGCCCAGTGGACTTGCTCCTGGGCTCGGACGTATTGGGTTGGATTTTGTTGGGTACCCAGAAAGCTCTGGGTTCGTCTTCACTGATGGCAGTGTCTACTATCTTTGGTTTTGCCCTAATGGGCCCTGTGTTTGATAATAGCACCGTGGAGGAGCCACCGGTCGTCGCATCAGCGTCCTTGGCCAAGACCATGCAAAGGTTTTGGGAGGTGGAGGAGCCACCTATGAGTTCCAGGATGGATCCGGAACACGCTGAGTGCGAAGCCTTCTTTCGATCAACCACGGAGAGGTTGCCCTCCGGTCGGTTTGTAACTAGATTACCATTTGTTGCTACACGTCCTAGCCTAGGGCAAAGTAGGGCGCTTGCGGAGAAACGACTGCTGTCCATGGAGCGACGCATGCAGCGTGACCACGTACTTCGCGATAAATATATTGAATTTATGCGCGAGTACGAGGATTTGGGTCACATGTCTCCGGCTCGAGTTGATTGGAGCTCAACTGAGCATTATTTTTTGCCCCACCACGCGGTGGTGAAGGCCTCAACGGGCAAGTTGCGGACTGTCTTTGATGGGTCCGCACCCACTTCGAACGGAGTTTCGTTGAATCTATGTTTGCATTCAGGTCCCAAATTGCATAGGGACATAATTGACATCATCTTGAACTTTAGAAGACATCAAGTGGTTTTTGGTGCGGACATCCGGATGATGTTCCGCCAGACAGTCATACATCCTGAGGACAGGCGATTCCAGTTGATACTCTGGCGTGAGCGCCCTGAGGATCCTGTGACGGTGTATGAACTCAATACAAACACGTATGGTTTGAAATCTAGTCCCTATATCGCCATCAGATCGTTGCTTGAATTGACAGAGCGGGAACGGATCCGCTTTCCCCGTGGGGCTTCCGTGCTGTCACGTGACTTGTATGTCGATGACGTGTGCACCGGAGCCCAAAGTATTGAGGAGGCCCTCCTACTGCGGGATGAATTGATTGAAATATTGAAAACGGGTGGCTACGAGCTACGTAAGTGGTTGTCCAATGAGCCTAAAGTTCTAGAAGGGATCCCGGAGGATCACCAACAGAACCCTCACCTGTTTGAGGATGTGGATGATCCCAACAGGATAGCGGTGCTGGGCATGCAGTACCAGCCGCTAACCGATATTTTCACATTCCAAGTGGACTTGGAAATACCAAAAGTCTGGACTAAGAGAACGGTGTTGTCCGTAATAGCTCGTATGTTTGATCCAAGCGGTTGGATCAGTCCAGTAATATTCTCTGCGAAGTGTCTTCTTCAGAGACTTTGGACTTTGGGCGTCTCGTGGGACGAGCCGCTGTTTGGTCCTCCATTGGATGATTGGCTCGAGTTGTTTTCATCGATTAAGGAAGTCAATCGGATTGCCTTGCCTCGTCGAATATTGCCCCCGGGAAATGTCGAGCCAGCCTGCATGGCTTTTGTGACGCGTCGGAGCGAGGCTACGCCGCGTCAGTCTATATGCGGACAGTTGACGCCGATGGCCGGGTCAATGTCTCGCTTTTGTTAGGGAAGAGCAAGGTCGCCCCCATCAGGACTAGGCTGACTATTCCCAAGCTTGAGTTGAGTGGAGCTCACCTTCTCTCTAAATTGTTGCATCACGTTGCCAGTGAGCTGGCGGCCACGGTCGAGATACGAGACATCTTCGCCTGGTCGGATAGCCAGGTCGCGCTTGCATGGTTGCGCGCGGCCCCACATACCTTGGAGGTTTTTGTTGGAAACAGGGTTTCCCAAATCCAGAATATCGGAATTGATATAACATGGAGACATGTGCCGGGAGAGCTTAACCCAGCGGACTGTGCTTCCCGAGGTTGTACGGCACCAGAATTGGTGTCACACCCGCTCTGGTGGGGCCCAGAGTGGCTGATGGGATCAGAAACTTCTTGGCCTGTCTGTCAGACAGATGTTACTTCTTTGAGTTTGACTGGGCTCCGTGTACATGCTGTAGTCGCTGAGACGACGTCGGAGCCGGATTGGCTACTTGCTCGGTATAGCAGCTTGGATAAGCTTCTGGGTGTTACCAGTTGGATTAAGCGTTTCATACATAATTGTAGAAACCCACAGGCAAAGCGGTTGGAGCCGATTGCAGGTGCAGAAGAGCGCCGGAGCGCATTGTTGCATTGGGTCCGTGTCGTGCAGACCGGACGGTTTGAGTCAGAGCTTCGTATTTTGCGCGACGGACGCGCTAAGTTGAAGGGCGCGGTCGCTCGTTTGAACCCGTACATCGACTCGGATGGGCTTCTTCGGGTTGGAGGCAGGCTCCGGAAGGCGGATCTTCCATATGAGACTCGCCATCCTCTGTTGTTGCCCAAGGGCGGACCCTTGGTGCAGCTTTTGGTGTCTGATCGACACATTCGTAACGCCCATGCTGGGTGCAATGCTTTGTTGGCTATTTTGCAACGCGAGTTTTGGATTTTGTCTGCCCGAAGAGCAATCCGTAGTGTCCTGTTTCGATGTATTGCATGTTATAGGTTGAAGGCATCCACGATGCAACCACAGATGGGTGATTTGCCCGCTGATCGAATCCGACCTTCGAGACCGTTTGACGGCGTTGGAACCGATTTTGCCGGTCCCTTTTCGATCAAGGCTTCTCCCTTTCG
This sequence comes from Ephestia elutella, assembly GCA_018467065.1. Lineage (NCBI taxonomy): Eukaryota > Metazoa > Arthropoda > Insecta > Lepidoptera > Pyralidae > Ephestia > Ephestia elutella. The sequence continues at coordinate 11,756,689 of CM031594.1, read as the reverse complement.
TAATGCCCGTATTGTGAAGGGCTATTTGTGTGTATTTGTTTGTTTGGCCACCAAGGCTGTCCATTTGGAGGTGGTATCGGCTCTGACTACGGAGGCCTTCGTCGCCGCGTTGGATCGCTTTGTTTCGCGTCGAGGTCTACCTTCCCTTATTAGGTCTGATAATGGCACAAACTATAAGGGAACTGTAAATTATCTTAAGGATGTTTCTGTGTTTATTGATAAAAATTGTACTAGTTTAAGTCAAATTGCTGCCCAAAGGGGAATAACCTGGAAGTTTAGTCCCCAAGTTGCCCCCATTGGGGAGGGATTTTTGAAGCGGCTGTGAAATCCGCAAAGACCCACCTCCGCCGCATTATCGGAGAAACGGCTCTAACTTTTGAAGAGCTGGCCACAGTGTTTTGTAAAGTTGAGGCGGTCCTCAACTCTCGTCCTCTCTGTCCGCTATCTCCAGATCCAAATGACTTGGAAGCTCTCACCCCTGGTCATTTTTTGGTGGGAGGGCCTTTGAATGCCCTGCCCGAATACCCGTGGAAGGACGAACGCGTATATCGGTTGTCGCGTTTTCAAATGTTGCAGCAAATGAGCCAGGACTTTTGGCGTCGCTGGTCGCTTGAATATTTGCATTTGCTGCAGCAAAGAGTGAAGTGGACAGACAGGACTGAGCCTCCCAGGGAGGGTGATTTAGTATTGTTAAAAGAGGCAAATTTGCCCTCATTGCTTTGGCGACGAGCTCGCATATTACGTTTGACTCTTGGCGGAGATGGCACTCCGCGTGTGGCTGAGGTGTTGGTCGACGGTTCGATTTTGAGGAGAGCTGTGACCTCTCTCGCCCGCCTTCCCGTAGAGTAAGCTAGCGGTCTGCTTCTCAGACCGGGACGGGGGATGTTTGTAATAAAATCTATGTTGTTTTGTCCGTTCGCCGCCGTAATATTCTAGCGCGTGCGGTAGTTTCATATTAGTAGCGTCGTCGCCCGCTCGGCCGGCGTCGGCAGTCGCGAGCGACCATTTTGAATTCAGTATTGTTTGGACATCGCGCGGGAGGCCGCGCCGCATGAAATTGCTCGCGTGAATGGCATGGCGGACGGCCGCCATTTGTCCTGACATATCGGTTTGATTTTAATACGCGGAGAGGTCTCGCGTCTTTTGCTTGTTAACTAGTTTGAGTTATATTTGTGAATTTCCTGTTTGTTAAATAACTATTGAACATTTGTGTTTGTGAAACCTTTTACTTTGACTGTTTCTTGTGAGATGCGAAACGTGGCTGCCTGGGGACGCCGAAATCTGTTGCCGAGTGGAACTGCTAGACGGATCAGGTATTTTTTCTGGGGATTGAGATCTCATGGGGTAGGTTGGGTGATTTAGGGAACAACCCCTCCTCTTCCGAAGACACTCAAGATTGGATCCGAAGAGCAGAAGATTAAGTTTGGTAAGTGACCCTTGGGTTTGTGGGTGGTTGTAGCTATTAAGTTAGGTTTAATATACAGGGTTCTGTAGTTCCCGTTGTAAACTACAGTGGTAGCAGACTGCGTATAGGTTAGGTTAGGTTAGTCGGACAGACGTAGTGTCGGGTCGAGGTTTTTTACCGGTAAATTTTTCGGTACCGAACCCTCCCGCCCTTTCGTCTGCCCGGAATTCTCTGCGCACACCATTATAAACCGCCAGCTTCTATCTTACCTTGAGGAGCACCAACTCATAAGCGATCGCCAGTACGGATTTCGTCATGGGCGGTCTGCTGGCGATCTTCTGGTATACCTGACCCATAAATGGGCGGAAGCGGTTGAGAGTAAGGGAGGGCCTGGCGGCCAGTTTAGATATGGCGAAAGCCTTCGATCGGGTCTGGCACAAAGCTCTTCTATCGAAGCTTCCTTCCTACGGGTTGCCCGAGAAATTATGCCAATGGGTTACCAGTTTCCTCACAGGGCGCAGCATTAAAGTCGTTGTTGACGGTTCTTGTTCTGCATATAAGCCCGTGAATGCTGGTGTCCCACAGGGCTGTGTTCTGTCCCCAACGCTTTTTCTTTTGCATATCAATGATATGCTGCAACCCAACAGCATCCATTGCTATGCAGATGATAGCACGGTGGACTCCTTTTATTCCGGTCAAGGTAACATTTCTCGGGCGCGCGTCTCTGAGTGTCGAAATAAACTTGTATCTGAGGTTGAAACTTCTTTAAACCAAGTTTCAAACTGGGGTAATTCCAACCTAGTTCAATTTAACCCCAAAAAAACACAAGTCTGTGCGTTTACCGCGAAAAAAAGCCCCTTTGTCCTATCTCCTTCTTTCCAGGGCGCTTCCCTACATACACAGCCAAAAATCGTAATTTTAGGCGTTGAGATTTCGTGCGACGTTCAATTTCGCGGTCACCTTGAAGATAAGGCTAAGTTGGCTTCTAAAAATTGGGTGTCCTCGGCAGAGCGAGGCGATATTTCACTTCGGCGCATCGCCTTCAGCTGTATAAGGCACAAGTCAGGCCGCACATGGAATATTGCTCTCACCTCTGGGCCGGGGCTCCTCAATACCAACTTCTCCCTTTTGACCGCGTCCAACGTCGTGCGATACGCATGGTCGACGACGAGATTCTCGTCGGCCGCCTCGATCCTCTGGCTCTGCGCAGGGATGTTGGATCCTTGTGCATTCTCTACCGCATTTTTCACGGGGAGTGCTCTGAGGAATTGTTTGACCTAATACCCGCCGCAAAATTTCACCACCATACCACCCGCCATAAACTGAAATTTCATCCAAACCACCTGGATGATTGGCTGTCAACCACCGTGCGTTTTAAAAGACACTTCTTGCCACGTACGACCAAACTGTGGAATCAGCTTCCTGCGGCGGTGTTCCCGAACCGATACGACATTGGAACCTTCAAAAAACGAGCCTACGTCTTTTTAAAAGGCCGGCAACACTCCTGCGATACCCCTGGTGTTGTGGTTGTCCATGGGCAGCGGTGATTACTTACCATCAGGTGACCCGCTTGCTCGTTTGCCGCCCTATGTTATAAAAAAAAAAAAAAAACCACTGCACTGGACGGATCGGGCTGAAATTTGGCATGCAGGTAGATGTTATGACGTAGGCATCCGCTAATTTTTTAGCGGATGCCTAACACGAGCGAAGCCGCGGGCGCCAGCTAGTGTATCAATAAAGACCTTAAATTATTGACCTGTGCAATTCAGCTGTTAGGTACTAATTCATTCAAAAGTGATGCATAATTTAATCGAAGCAGTGGTAATTTCAATAATGAAACCACAGAGCAACTAATTGTTGACCTGACCACAAATGATACCGATATGTGCGACGTGATAAATAACATATCTTCGATAAATTCCTTCGTCATGAATAGAATTTTTGTGATTATTAAATTGAATGACTTTCGTTGATAAATTTATTTGATTGGTCTTTGTTTTGTCGGGAATGTCGTGATAAATTTAAGACTTTTTCTCCCTTCTCAACGGTCTCCTCTCCAGCGAATCTAGAAGAAAAGAGATGTCTAATCCCAACTAATATTATAAATGCAAAAGTGAGTTTGTTTATTTGTTACCTCTTCACTCTTTATCTACTGAACCATTCTTCCTGAAATCCCGCATACACATAGTTAGAAGTACTGAGAAGGACATAGGGTACCTATTATCCCGGGAAAAATCACTGTTCCCGTGAGAAGTTCACGCGGGCGAAGCCGCGGGTAAAAGCAAGTAGGTTTTTAAGAGACTTGAAGGTAGTGTTGATGGGATGCTCGTACGCAGGTGGCATAGTCACTTCTAACTTCTTCTTAGCTTGTCGACTCAGCGAATCAAATTTGTGATGTCATAGGTATAGGTCTTCTAACCAATCTAATCGGTTATAGCGAAGCCAACATCGCGTTAAAAGTTGCGATAATTATCGCAATAATAGTGACGTATGTAATATTATCACGATTATCGTGGCTACACGTTCAACGTTGCGATATTAAACAGCATTGTTGGTGTGGCCTCAGCATATGAGAAACCTGATTGAGTTATGTCCATAGAGAGGGGAAGGTGGTGCTGGTAGGATGTTCGTACGCGGGCAGCATGGCGACCTGGATGAGGCTGGCGTACCCTCACCTCATCGATGCTGTGCTGTCCGACAGCGGGCCTCTGCATGCGCAGGTCGACTTTGTTGGTAAGGAAAAAATTATAAACAAGTAAGTTTCGACATATCACAAAAAGAAATGATACACTATTACGTCTTTAGAGAAACAAAAGTTACAAACAAAAGAATTTAGAGAAACAAAAGTTACGTCTTTAGAGAAACAAAAGTTACAAACAAAAGTTACAAATAAACGAAAGTGGGCTTATTATGGAGGAGTTTTATTTAGATATAGTGACAGGTTGATAGTTCATCGCCTATGAAAACAATCCCCAACTGTTCCTTGATTGACTTGTACAGTTTGCGCATAAAGAGAAACAGCTGGCACTTTCTATATTTTTCTTCGCTTTCAGACCAGAATGTAAGCTCCAAGAAATACACTCAGTAGTTTTTGAGTTTATAGGATAGCGAACAGAGACAAGAAGAAACAAAGATCTTCATTTCTTAAGATGTAGTGATCAAACGTGTATTATGTATTTCAGAGTACCTAGAGAAGATCAACTCTGTTATCCTGGAGCAGGGCGGCCAAACCTGCGTAGACTCCATCCAAGAGGCTGTCAATGAGATCGTCCCGGTGCTGTCGACGCAGGCCGGGGCCAACACTATATCGGACGTATTCAAGTTAGTAGCCCGTACAGTACAAAGATCACGTGTTAAGAAGGTGAACTAATGCCTAAGCTATTAAAATTTCTTATATAAAATGTAGGTAGCGCCCTCACTCACTTGTGAAATGGTCCTTGTCGCACTGTATCTACTTCCTCAGTGGCGGTCAGTTGGCGTTACTTGGCTTACTTTCTAAACGGATGAACCAATTTCGGTGTATTTATACAGTCAGATTCAGAGAAACCTAACTGAATAAGATTCTATGAGATTTCTTTGCATGACTGTACCTAGCTGTTGCCCGCGGCGAAAATTATAGCCAGCCTCCAGCCCTCCAACTATCTCCAAATAAAATCACATCAATCCATTTACTCCGTTTTGATGTGAAAGAAGATCGTTGTTTCCGTAACTCAAATACTCGTCGTCTCATCAGTATAGTATAGCCACAATAAAGTATCCCCCTAATAAGTCTACAGTCTTTCCCCTTATACCCACTGTACCATGATGAGCTTACTAATTGAAACCAAGCAACCCGAGCACATACAACCTGACTCTCTTCAAAACCAGAGTGAATAGGCTGCTTCTGGTTAAGTTCTCTACATCGTAGACCTCATTCTCTGTCCTCGGACAAGATTGTGGTCTTCTTGACTATACCCATCTTTAATAAAAAGAAACCAAATCCCCTTCTTTCCAGTACTTGTACCCAACAGCAGACAAACCCGATGGACGCTTCCACTTTCTTCTGGTTCGGCATCACGGAGACCCTCGCCTACCTGGTCCAGTACGCCCTTCCAGGCCACATCTCTGACGCCTGCGCGGTGCTCACCAATCCCAGTGAATGTGAGTTCATTTGATCAATTTGACGGTTTCACGTCGATGGATTGTAAATACCTATCTAATAAAATTGGACCACGCGCATTGTTGGGTTCCGAGTGCCAAGTGCCAACCCTGAACAAATGTGGACATAAAATATACTTATAACTTTATGTAGCTAATGACCATAACACAAGTGTCAAGTTAAATTCCCAAATGCTTCCCATCAGGCAAGATAGAGGTCAAACGCACTCATATTTGTAATTTAAAAAAAAATACAATTTCTCGATCCCTCACAATCCCGCGAGATAGATTTGGAATCTAACAGTTTACAATTTCACAGTGACATATACTTACATTTTATAAATAAACATTCAAGACCCTGGCTTTAGTAGAAGAGTAAATAGACAAACTGAAAAGTCCATTTTCAATCTTGACCTGACTAGAAATCAAACCCCGTAAGCCTGGATCCATCAATGGATCGTTGCAATGGATTTAAGTAGATCGAAATCCATTTTCCAGCCAGTGCCATGCGCCGGCTCGCCAACTACGTGAACGCGCATGCGTGGTCGCAGCCCTGCGTCCGCAACTCCTACAGCGAGGTCGTCGTCGGACACACCAACACCAGCTTTGATGCTTCCGATTCCGTCAGTAAGTGCTTATACTCTTTGAGAATCGAAAAGGTTTGCCATTTCTTTTCGATTGTTTGCCTCATGATAATCTTATTGTGGAAGACAGACAGGCGGACAGACAGTGAGTTCTTCCGGGTATGTCGACTATCCTGCCAAACTAAAGTTGGATTGCACTCGTCTTACTTTGAGAGTAACAGTGATTTCAACTGAACTGAAAATCCAGTGAAAGTACCCATTTGGCAAAATATGAGTTGCACCCAACTTGCACCAGTTGTCAAATAGCAAGTCAAAAGTTAACGTTACTTTTCTGTTTACGTTGACACTTAACTTTTACACTAACTTTAATTTTGTTGCAATCTAGAATATTGTTTAGATTTGAGATGCGTCGAAGTGCATTTAGTAACATTTGGAAGTACAATAATATTTTCGGCAGCATAATTAGTGCAGTAAGTAGGAGGTGCCGAATAAGCCTATTGTTGTAAGATGCACTCTGCAATGTAGATGGGATGCTAATTGTCACGAACAGGACACACGACCAACGCAGATGATACCCGCATGAACTGTTCATTTTCAGCACGAATTTGTTGGTTTTCAAAATTTCTAATATTTGTTTACACGGTTATGCTTTAGTCTACTGAAGGGATTTCGATTAAATTTGATGTACAGGTAGAATTTAGATGTTTAAGTAAATGAATAAGTATTTAAAGCACGTACCTTTTTAATTGCTCGTATGTTTCGGCCTTGTTACAAAGAGCCGTGGTCTCTGAGCGTCTGACGATAGATTTATTATAATTATAATTTTAGATTTTGCACGGCCAGTTTAAGGCTAATGGGATGGACCATGTATTTAATGTAACAACTAATGTAACCACATTTCAGCAAATAAAGGAATTGAAATTGAAATTGACCCAGCAAGTTACTGTTCCGTAGTAAGTAAGTAAGTAGCAGATTCTGCTGTGCGGATGACAACAGAATGTGCTACTTACTTACTACCTACTACGGCGCAGCGACCCGAAGTGGATCTTGGCCTCCGACACAAGATGACGCCATTTTTTGTGGTCTTGCGCCAGCTCTCGCCAGTTGTCAGATCTGAGGCTCCGTAGGTCTTTCAGAATCTCATCGCGGAAATCGAATAATCTAGAATCTGCTTCTATCGCCATATTATTCTTCCGCCAAGTAGAATAGTCTACTTTTTATTCCATAATTCCCACGGGAGCTTAGCCCCAGGTGCTAGTGCCCTATATAACCGGACTTCGCTCGCCGCCTGTCCTGTCCGTGTGTCCACTTCACTCCTGACATTTGATTTGCAGATTGCGGCTCAGCGTCTCTTGCATCGCTGTGTCACTTAACTATTGTCGGACGACTGTTCTGTTTTATATTGCTTAAAACTAATTTCGACATGAGGCTCCGATAACGTGGGAATTTCAGCACGAAAAGTACCTTTTTTCCAGGTTTGTATCTCTACGTGATATCAAATGAAATTAGGTCACATAGGATTCTTAACCCATTTCTTGGGTTATGTGACATTTGGACCGCTCAAAATCTAGTCCGCGGGCAAGATGTCTACTTATAGAATAAGCTATGGTAATTTTCGTCCGAAAGACAAGATATGGACATTTCTTGTCCTAAAATGCCCAATGCCCGATGCGGTCTCTTCATCGTTGAAGTATTAATTTAACTAACAGCCTATTCCTAGAATATATTAAGACTTTTGTGTAAGTACGTCTAGACTTTTGTGAATTTAATCAAATTATTTCACGTATTTCCAATCGATTGTATAAGACAAAGTTCAAAGTGCTCTACGGAGTGTGAAATTGTAAGAGGGCCCCGAAATTCTTCGGAATAGTTCGACATCGGAGTTATCAGAAATGCCTTTCATCGCCCAGCAAATTTTAGAGATGTGCTGAAACTATTTATTGAAATTAACCGTGCTTTTGGACTCTTAGTGGATATTTTTGAGTTTTGAAACAATTGTTTGGTACTGCAGTTATTATAAGAGTGTTTGTGTTCCAATTATTTACCTATTATCCCGGGAAAAAGCACTGTTCCCGTGGGAAATTCACGCGGGCGAAGCCGCGGGCGAAAGCTAGTTTTTAATAAACAAATTTTAATTTTGGATAAATAGGCAAAATGGGATAAATACAGTTATTTGTTTAATTTCAGTGCGGCTCTGGACGTACCAGTCATGTGTGGAGTTCGGCTGGTTCCAGACCACCAACGGTGACCAGCACGTGTTCTCCGACGCCATCCCGCTTGAGTACTTCCACCAGATGTGCCAGGACCTGTTTTCGTTGTAGTACGTATAATCATTGTTCGAGGTAAAACTATCGTACAGCGAAAGCGTTGACACCACACAAATCCTCGCAGCCGGCAGACATGCATCAGATCGCAATATCATCATACGCATCATCGACTCATTTTAGTATCATGTTGTTTTCTTAAAGTGCAATAAATCAATCTTGTGTGTAATCTCTCGACTATTACTTTAGCATAGAAACCTCACAAGGGTCGCGTTACCTACCCACAATCATCAATATCAAATCATTTATTCCTTCAAATGCACACTTTCACGTTCAGTTTTAAATAATAATTAACTGGTTTTTGCCAGAGGCTTCAGCCGCAAGAATTTTCCACGGGAACAGAGCTTTATCCCGAGTTAAAAGTACTCTATGTCTTTATCAGTACTTCTATGTGTATGCGAAGTTTCAGGAAGATTAGTTCAGCAGATGAAGCGTGAAGAGGTAACAAACAAACTTACTTTCGCATTTTTTAATATTAGTTAGGATACTAGCATGCGTCCGGGACCTTGTTCCCGTGGAAACTTCGAGAAATCCTCTCTCAGAGCTCCCCTACAATACCCAAGGAACCTACATGTTAAATTTCAGCTGCCGACGACAAACCCAGTAGTTCTGGCTGGATGTGGTCTGTCAGTCACTCGATCAGTAACGGAAGATTTTATAAATATCTAGGTATTGATTGTTTGAATGTAATTCTCAAAGCTAGAACTACCATTTGTCGTGCTAAACCATAATTTGTCATTTCTCATTGACTTGACATTCGTCCCACACTCATTTCATCATTATGATATGAAGAACGTCATACGGCAGAATATTGAAAACATTACAATGTAATGTATTATTAATAAAGCTTTTGACGCAATATACAACACAAAGTTTATTCGCCTTATCATAATACGTTTAGGGAATTCTGCGAAATAATTATTTAGAATAAATTATTTTATTGTTTAGTCAGTCCAGGCCGCAGTAACGCATATAATTGGTTAGTCAACAAAACACCAGATTTCCGCGAAATTGTATATTGGATTCTGGAAGCTCTATTAGGGGTTACTAAGGTAATTTTACCTTTAAGCTTAGGCATGTAAATAAGGGAAGGTTTACTAAGGTCAACAATTTTTGCTGTAACAAAAACATATTTTTGCCCCCGATGCAAAAAGAGGGGTGTTATAATTTAATCACTGTTGCTCACAAACTAGTGAACTGGTCCCGGCTATATTCGCAGTCGTCAAAAGTCAAAAAACCTTATTGAAACTTGGCGTTTGTAGGGTTACGTACCTACATCATTCTGTACCTTTATTTTAAGTTTGTTTTAATTGTTTATGTTACTTCAACGGAGCGGAGACTACATTAGTAGTTCTCCGGCGTCCATATTAAACGGTCAACTCAATCCAGTATTTCAATCAGTGATTCTGCTAGTGCCCAAATTAACTATTTTTAAGACAGAACACGCTTAGACACTTCCAATTTTACAGTAATTATACAGAGACAATTTAATTATACTGTTCATACACAATCACAGTATACCTTCTAAAGTGGGGTCTGGCGAATACGTCGACTGTAGTTAGAGTTAACAGCACACCGATTATCACGAGACCGCCTTTAAGCCGCAAGAGTCTGCAGCACGCGACTACACTGAGTTGTAGTGATAATGTGTTTGATATATCTGTCTCTTTTCAGCACAGCATTTAGTGCATATGAAGAAAGAGTACATCCAATATGTCAACAGTTCAACTTATAGCGGCGTTAATCAAAGTGCTGCAGGGTGCTGTCGAGTGTAGCTGGCGGCACCTTGCAGCACCTTGCAGCACCTTGATAGACGCCGGCTTAGGGATGTATGCAAACACGAAAACAAAACATCGATATATCGATATTTTGTCTTTCTTGGCAGGTACTTACAAACTAGGGACAACCCGTCTGTCTGCTCGCGATAAACTCAAAAACTACTGAACAGATGTTTATGCGGTTTATACTAATGGACTGGGTGGGTCATGTCATAATAAAGGAAAGCTTTGATGTACAATTTTCTCGGGCAAAGCCGTGAGTATAAGCTAGTCGATATATAAATATGTAATTCTATTGCGTTGCATTAAAATGATTTTCTAAAAACCGCATCAAAATCGGTACAGCCAAACGCCAGATAATCGCGGACAAACATACATACAAAAATCCAGGTTAAACTGAGAACCTCCTTTTTTTGAAGTCGGTTAAAAGTAGCATTTTTAATAATGTTTTTGGTTTTTTATAAGATGTTGTGTATACGTTTATCTTTGTATAGTAAAGTATTTAATAGTAGATTTTACAACAAGTGCACAAAACGAACCATTTTTATCCGAGACTTTTAGCAGCCCGAGCCGAAGGCGAGGGCTGATAGTAATGTCGAGGATAAAAATCGTTTTGTGGACGAGTTATAAACTCTGCTTTTCACTTCGATTGCGAGGAAATAAAACAGTAAACGCACGAAATTTCACGAAAAAACAAGAGCTGTTTCCCGCCTTTTTATTTTTTTTACATGATACTACATTGATATTTGGCTTGGGCTGCAGACCTTATACAGCCTACTATTAAATTAATTTTGTAATAATAATTTTCCTAAATTAATTAAATAATTTTAATATTGTTTATGTTTTAAAAAACACATAAGGCAAATAAATTAAAGTACATATTATAAAATAACAGATTCTATCTATGAACTTCTTATTGTGTTTGGCTGTATGGCTCATTTTCTTTGCCTTAATATAGATACATTTATGAGTAGATACGTTAATGCCCTTGTGCACAAAATTCGATTTTGTGCAGCCTATATCCTGCACAAATAAGCACTTTCTGAGCATGAGAAGTGAAAAGTATATTTTATAGATTTTCTAAGGTTTCTAGATTGATGGAAATACACTCCTTGAAACTACTACAAAAACAAATTTTACCTACCAAAAAATAAAATAAAAGCTTCTATATAACTAATAATAAACATCGATGTTTTACTACACCCCTAAGTCTCGGTATAGTTAACGGAGGCTGCAGGTCGCAGCGGCTAACGCCGTCTGCTGCTAGCTTAAGGGGATGTAATCCATGATTACCTAATATTTTATTTCATCGTATTGTTTGGTTTATTATTTTATTTAGGTGAAGTTTATATCACTGATTACAAAATAACACATTAATTTGTTTTTAAAACTGGTATTGCCTTTTGCAACACACTAATCGTCATTATTATGGATTCTTAGCCATTACCATCTCTCTCTTTAGTCGTATTTCCTCATGACTGAGGGTTGTGGTCATTATATGGAATGAAACACACACAACGACTTTCTTTGCAATTTTAATGGAGTGGTTTGGCATTGCCTTCTCCATTTCACACACTAGCTGATTATCATCAACCAGAGTGCAGGTTTCCTCACGATGTTTTCCTTCACCGGAAGCAAGTGGTGGTCGATGAAAACTAACATGAGTCAGATTGGTATACAAAGCCATGTAGCCCGGGCAGGATTCGAACCTGGGATTTTGCATCCACAGGCGAGCGCCCCAACAGTCGGCCACCACCTTTTCAGCCATTACCATAAGTATTAAAAAATAGAATACTATTTGCCTGATGCGATTACCACCAGTAATCATTGTTTAAATCAAATATCACCTAATTTCTTTCGATATTTTTAACTTTGCACGCATTCCAGATGATTTAAAAAAAGGCTTCAAAATAAATCAGAAATAATCCAAAACGCGGCCCCTTAAGTTTGCGACAGTCTGCGTTCCTTTGTAGAAAGCCGCTTCTCTCGTAATAACTTTTTTGTGAATTTATTTTTTGTGGAGTTGTTGTGACAATATGTCTATCTCTTTTTAGCTCTTTTAAGACGAAAGAGTGCAACCAATTTGTTAACAGTTTGACCTAAAATCTGTCGAGAATCCCAGACGACGCAAAGCCACTCCCCACTCGCCGCTCTTTCCCCTCAACGTTACGCTGGTATCGACGTTACAAGAGACCATTCTCAACGGTTGTCATATAATTTTGTGTCCGATGTGACATGTAGCTCGTCGCTGCGTAAACGCGAGAACGCGGCACAAAAGAAGGCACTTTTTCACGTTGAAAACGAATTATATAATCATATCGTATTATAAAACTCAAAGCTACAAACTACTAGCATATTAGAATCCGCCAATCCACATTAGACCCTCGTGGTGGGTCATGGTCCATCCTCCTATCCAATTCTACTAAATACAAACTTAGATATCGTATTTCATACATACACACATACATAGAATCACGTCTTTATCCTTTACGGGGTAGACAGAGCCAAAAGTCGTGAGACTCGAAGGCCACGCTTAGCTGAATAGTGGACTCTCTTATGAAATGGAAATTCAGGTATAGTGACAGGTTGCTTGCTAGCCCATCGCCTATGAGTGAAGGAATCCCCAGTATCGTATTTCAATTGTGTCTAAATAGCCAAAGAAATAGAACCAAACCGATAAGATATCTATGCTTTAGTAAAATAATTGGCTTTTGATACACAACTGATTACGTTTGTAATTTAGTAGAGTCAAGGGCCTAGAATAATACATAAGGTCTCAAAATTCACGGGAATGAAGCCCCGGGCGGCAGCTAATAGATCTCAGATTTGGGCGACAAATGAAAGAAGCTGATTTATAATTTCAAAAGAATAAAATTATTTATTTAATTCAATTATTTAAGGAGGTGTGTGTGATTACAAACAACGCGTGCGCACTCTAGTCACATACGAGGAATAGAATCAACTAAGTCGGGCAGGAACCATAGGCACACAGCCCTTCCACATATGTTTATTTTACCATGAGAAAGAAACGAACAATACAATTAATACAATATCAAAGTAAGATAGATTTATTTTTGTCGTATACGCCTATACCAACACGGCAAACGAGTATTATTATTATTGTATTATTATTCTTTAGTAGTATTCCTCATGACTGAGGGTCGTGGTCATTATATGGAATGAAACACACACAACGACTATCTTGGCAATTTTAATGGAGTGGTTTGCCATTGCCTTCTCCATTTCACACACTAGTTGATAACCATCAACCAGTTTGCAGGTTTCCTCACGATGTTTTCCTTCACCGGAAGCAAGCGATGTAAACTAACTTAGGTACAGGAGTCAGATTTGCATACAAACTCATGTAGCACGGGCAGGATTCGAACCTGGAACCTTTGCAGCCACAGGCGGTAGCCCTACCACTCGGCCACCACCACTCCTAATAGTACAAAGCTAGAAATAATCTTTTATCATTCCAGTTTCAACTCAAACCTGACGGAAGCCGGGGTGACCCGGACCAACCTCTTCTTCGGGGGTCTGGCCCACCTTCCAGACTACGTGGTATCTGTGGCGGGGGGCGCCGACCCCTGGGCGCCCATGGGGCCCACCGAGGAACAAGAGACGGCCCTAGCGCCGGTCTTTGTGGTGCCAGGCGTTTCTCATTGCAGGGCTATTCAGTAAGTCTTTTATCTTATAAATCAACTATAAATTATAAAAATCAATGGTACGTATTAGTGATGTATGAGTAAGTAGTACCAATCCTGCGTCGCTGTACCATTGGTGGTACTAGTGACGTAAAAGAGTGGCAGTAGCTTCGCCCGCGTGAATTTCCCCCGGGAATAGTGCTTTTTCCGGGATGAGATTTTACCGTGTCCTTCTCTGTACTTCTAACTATATGTATACAAAATTTCAGGAAGATTGGTTCAGTAGATAAAGCGTGAAGAGGTACCTAACAAACAAACAAATTAACACACTTTCGCTTTTATAATATTAGGATAGTATTTAGGGTGGTATACTTTTCTATGTGGCCTACTGTACTTCTGACAACGTTACTGCATCAACTAGTCGTTATTCAAAAGTAGCGAAGCTGTCTATAATATAAGAAAGGTATATTTATACAAAGGTATATTCCCTATAATGTCCTTTCTCATGTCTTCCCTCAAATTGTCCTTCCTCAGACATTTCGAAAAAGGGTTAGCAAAGTAAATAGTTGGAGCTGTAATAACATCGTTTGCCTTCCAGGTCCACGGCAAACAGCGAGTCGACAGCGCTCGATGAAGTAAAATGGGAGGTGATGAACATTCTAAGCGAGTACATCACCGGATCCAGGATAAGCGGAGCTAACGGAGTTATTGCGTCACTGGCTCTCGTACTATGCGCAGTGTTGCTCACTGCGTAATATAGATATGTATTTTTCACGTTTTCCTTGAGGATATACTGTTTTGTGTTGTTGTTGTGCCACTTCCAAAATGCGTCACTGTAATTATTTATTTTTTTATACCCATTCAGTCCTATGAGTGAAATGGGTTGGGATCCAGTTACACTTACTATCGCCAGTATATAGTTAGTCTATGATTTCATTCAACCCCTTATACTAACCCCTTATTCTTTATTCAGTTGGTCCCCGTTTTTGATCAATTCAACGATCGTATAAATTTGAGAAGACTTTGTAAATAAAAGTTGAGAAGACTTTGTAAATAAAAGTATAAAGTTTATTTTTTTTACCCTCAAGGCCAAGTTCACGGTAGATTTACCTATAGGTCATTTTATTTTAGCATTAAGTTTCTGTTATGTTTCGATTTGCCTTGTTCAAAAATGAGTGATATTCTCACATAACATGAACTTTGATTTAAAAAATATCAAAGTAAGTATATGAAGTCCAGGTAGTATGAAGTCCATTTTGTTAAGTTGATGTCATCAATTTGTATTCTTTAGTTTTTAATTTTAGTAGGTATTTTAATTTAGCTTGTATTTTAGTTTTTAATTTATTATAATAATTTAAGGAATAAACATTTGGTATTGCATACACTTATATCTTCACAAAGTTATGGGCAAATCAAATATGGGTGAATTAACACTTTACTGGACGGTAAACTGCTATAGCAGTAAAACAATTGAACTTCTATTGTGTCTCGTTTACTGTCCTGTAAAGTGTTAAGAAAACTCTCAAATACATTTGTATAACGGTATTTTATTTATACCACTAACTATTTATTACAATATTTGTCATATGCAGTGTTAAAGCGAACAGGAAGCGATGGAAAGGGGTTACCGGTGACCCATGGGGTCGGACAGACCCCGTTTAGACCCCTATGATTAGTACAATATTCGTATGTATATTTATTTTTATGCGTTGTCAGCTTGGACATAGATATATATCAGAGTGGCTTTATATCATATAAAATAAAAAAAATATTTGTAGCACATATCAAAAAAATAGAAAAATCGAAATATTATTCATTGGGATATGAAAACGTTCTTCTAAATCACAAATCGGCCAATAATTTATGCAAAAATATGGATGAACACAAAAAATTAAGGGTTCCGTTTTTTCGTACGGAACCCTAAAAAACGCATTAAATATACATTATTCTCTTAATATATCTATGTCCCAAGCGACAGCTTACGATATTACATATCCATCAAATACCATATTCGAAGCTCAAGTGATACATATAAAAAGGGAAAATGGATGGGTTTATTTTGGTCTACACCTAGCCTACGGTACAAAACATATTAACATATATATCTGTATATTTCCATGTATACATTTATATAAAACGTGGCTATGATAATGGCGTTAATCTATGTTACACATAAGGTACACAAACTATCGGGTAACAAGCTATTCAAGATATATCAAGCTATATATTATACAGGACGTTGTGTTACGTATTATGGAATGATAACGACATGTAACGTATGTTTTATTATGTTTGTGTGCATAGGAAGTGTATAATATAATGCCACACATAATTATGTAGAAATGGAAATCTATAAATGTGACTAATAGATTTATTCTTCAAAACTCTGTGGTTTTGTCCCAAAAATATTGGTCCGTCCCAACCATAATTAATAATGGTTATATTTCGGAACGAAGAAAAAGTTGGTTTTGGTTTTAAAAATTCGGGTCGTCCCAAACAACAGGCTTATTTTGTCCCAAGATATTTATATTTTGGGACGAAACTCGATAGGCCTAACGAAAAATAAATCGATCGAAAGTTAACGAAGAATGCTAACAATACTTCACAATCTAAAATTACAAAAATCAACATGTGGTGGATACAGTTTACTATAATTTAAAGGCATTTTTTTTACAAGGGCTTGAACAAAGCTTTTACGTTCATATTTAGCTGTTAATCCTCTGAAATCTAACAAGGATTTCAAGTGAAAAATATAAGATTTACATATTTTACATATTTCTCAAATGGTCTTAAATGGCCATTACATTGACGAATAAAAATAGGACCCATTTCCAATTTCCTAAAAATTTAAAAATTAACCTTACAATTTCACTTATAAGATTAATTTTTAAGTACCTATTTAAGAATATTTTTTTTATGGATTAGTAGGCAAACGAGCATGCGGGTTGCCTGATGGTAAGCAATCACCACAGTCCATAGACACCAACGACCCTAAGAAGGTCACTGATGCGTTGCCGACTCTTTGAGAAAGCTATAGGCTCTTTTCTTGAACGTCCCAATGTCGAACCTATTTAGGAAATGCAAAATGGATCATATTACAATTCGTCAAAATGGCCATTTAAGACCTCCAATTCTCATCATTCAAAATCATTTCACTACTTTCTCTAATAAACTACAACGTTCTGTATATTCTCGTATAAATTAAACAGCTTATGTCAGCGAGTCAGTGTATCAGCACAAAATATGGCATAATCAAGGTACTGTAGTTAGGGCACTTGGTGTCTGTACATACAACTTACATCTAACGGTAGAAACGAGGGATAATCAAATTTAATTATTTTATTTTCAATGTGAAATGACGTGCAAAATAGTACGAAAATACCGGGCAATGTTGGTGAGATCAAATCAAAATTTATTAAAAAAATTCACCTCTATTTAAAAGAAATTACTTCTTCAACCATTCTGCTGTTATGATTTATATAAATTTTTATGTGAAAAATATAGTTTAGTAGGTAAAATATTGAGATCAAATAAAAATTGTTTAGAAAAAATTCTTCCATTTACAAAAAAAAACTTCTTCAACCATTCTGTATTGATTAGATTTAATAATGCAAATTTTATTATAATATTTAAATATTTATATACTTCTACCAAACAAACGCTCCAATTATTATAAGCTTGTACTAATAATCACACTGGGTAGTACAATCATTCACTAATCACGCAAAATATTTCATATTTAATTGATTATTCAATATTAGACTACATTTTAAATGCATGCAATATTTTATGGTATGTTCAGTATTAATTTTACGCGATTTAATATATAACACTTAAACATGCACATTATGATTGAATATTTCTTAAAAACAACTTTTTTATCCCTCATTTCTACCACAAAAAGCGAATTATTTTATAAACGCATTTAACGCGTCGGCGAAATATCAAAAAAATGAAACGCTCGAAAAATAACTACAACGACAAAACACCGACTAATAAATATTTTTTAAAGTTCCAACTAGAGCGTTCCGAAAAATCATAAATCTCATTTTTAATTTCAAAGAATCTGGTCACATTTTCAATAATCATTTTTTTATTCAAATGAGAATTTATATTGTCATATGTAATACTTCCAAATCGAATACATTTATAAACACATCAAAAAAGTGAATAATCGTATCTTATAACAGTGAATATGTTTTATACAGAAAAATATAACATACATTATATGGTCGAGTTACATACCATCTAATACATGTACTTATTTACATCAACTATCAAAACATATAACTTAAGATTCATAATTTTGGAAAAATATTTTTTTATAATTACACGATAAAAGTAAATTCTCCATCACATAACATAAACTTATTTATGGAATAAAAATCATAATTTTTAATACTACGTAATAGGTATTTTAGTACTTAATGGGTTAATTTATAACAGAAAAAACAATTATTACAAAATATACACAAGTTTGGGCACGATTCGAGTCCCTAGTCAAATTATAATGTAACTGATGACGAAAATTCACAAAAAAATATATAAATGCTAGATTGATTTCGAAAACGTCGTTTGGTTCAAACGAAAGGCGCCACTGTCGCACGGAAATATGAACGTTTGGGAGATATTAGAAGGTTTTAGTTACGTTTTCGTCCGCTGGGGGCGCCACAGTGTGGACCAGCCATTACAAATGTCATCTGTGGTCAATTCGATTGCGTTTAGTCGATGAAGCGAGATCAACCCCCGTTGCTCGGCTGGTCCTGAAAAAAATACAAAAAAAAAATTATTTTATTTTATTTAAATTCTAAAATAAATCCTTTTGGCTGCTATTTTATTAATATTATAAATGCGAAAGTTTGGATGAGAGTTTGTGACGATGTTTGTTACTCAATCACGCAAAATCTACTGGACGGATTTCGATGAAATTTGGTACACGTGTAGAAAAATACTGGGAATAGCACATAGGGTACTTTTTATGCCGAAATTCCCACGGGAGCGAAGCCCCGGGGCACAGCTAGTAAAGATATATATTTTTTAATATCTCCTACGTAAAGACACAGACCAATTACAGTTTTATTATATGTAAAGATATAGATTTAACTATAAGTACCTGTATGGATTGGTCCGGGCCAGCTTTGGGTAACGCAGTTTCGTCCGTCATTTGGTGTTCTAGAAAAAAAGAAATAAAATTATTACGTTTGCTTTCAATATAAAAAAATACTCAAAAGTGGGCGCCATTTGGCACAACATTCGGTTATTATGTTCTAATATAACCATTTTATGACTTAAAGCTCTATAACAATCATTTACTGATACGGTTATACGACTAATCCCACATACCAGTCCTTTATCTCGCTCAGTGCATTGCCTTATGGCATCCAGCATCGGATACGGTCATTCGAGAAAGGCTTTTCGTTAGAAATGAAATAAAATGAAAATGATTTTATTTAAATAGGCTAAAAAATAGCACTTTTAAATCGTCGTATACTTGTTTTTTAGTTAGTTGACGTCAGAAAATAACTTAAAACTTACGTCATAAAATTACTACTGCCTGCAAAGCGCAAGTGGAGAAGAGGCGGCGCAACAAACTCCACTGCTGATTTTTTTAGTTTAGACCGCTAGCCAGTCATTGTTTTTTTTATAATTATATCTCTAAAGAGCGTAAATACCCAACCTTACATAAACATAACTCTTACACAACTATTAAAAGACAAGCTCTATAATGGTCATATATCTGTTTATACAGCTATTATACGACTTACCAGTCCTATATCTGGCTCTGAGCGCGTCATTAGCGTCCCTCACAGCGCTCAGTTCGTTTCGCAGCGCTCGCCTCGAAGCCTCTAACGATGGGTATGCGGCCAACAGTCGAGATAAGGTTCCCGTCAGGCCACTGGCCATAGTCGATAGACGGGCGGCCATTTCTGCGCTCGATAGGTTTATATCTGAAAATAGAAACAAGTTGATTATTACAAAATATACGACTGACAACTCACATTAGTCTCTAGGAGGAATGCAATCTAAATATACATGTCACATCAAAATCTGTTAAGCCGTTCAGGACTTATGGTGGAATAAAGAAACTTACATACATACTTACATGAACCCTGAAAACATAACACTCCTTTTCTGGTCAGTCGTGTAAAAAACACGACTGACAACTCACATAGCCTATGTCACTCGGAGGAATGCAAAGAATCTAAAAATACCTCTCACATTAAAATCTGTTCAGCCGTTCAGGCTTTATAGTGGAATAAAGAAACTTACATACATACATGAACCCTGAAAACATAACACTCCTTTTTTGGTCAGTCGTGTAATAAAACACACTTTCGCATTTATAGTATTAGCACAGAATTAATATAAGTACTACGTACAGAAAGGAAGCTCCCTGCCCCTCCCGCAATATGGCGTACCCCGCACTTCTCCCCCGTTCGTTTGCGGATTGGGACGCTATGACTATGAAAACGCACACATTGACGTGTTACTGACGTGTTCACGGATGTACAGTTTCATTTGTAGTAGTAGTAGGTATATATGACGCCCCGTTTCTATGAAGTGCCCTCCCTGTGGTATTAGTTAGGATCAGGAAGCTAGTAATGCTTCCATGCTGGTCTGGGAGCGAAGAAAAAACATAGAATGTGCCAGCTGCTTCTCTTCCC
Source organism: Ephestia elutella (assembly GCA_018467065.1). Classification (NCBI taxonomy): domain Eukaryota; kingdom Metazoa; phylum Arthropoda; class Insecta; order Lepidoptera; family Pyralidae; genus Ephestia; species Ephestia elutella. The sequence continues at coordinate 11,736,152 of CM031594.1, read as the reverse complement.
GCGCAGATTGTAAAAGTCAATCGAGGGAAAGGGCTTTAAACTGGGGATTCCTCCACTCATAGGCGATGGGCTAGCAACCTGTCACTATACCTGAATCTCCATTCCATCAGAGAGCACTATTCAGCTAAGCGTGGCCTTCGAGTCTCACGACTCTTGGCCCTGTCTACCCCGTAAGGGATAAAGACGTGATTCTATGTATGTATTTTTTTTATTTATTTTTTTTTTATTTTTATTTATTTATTTAGCCAAAAAACAAAAAACAATACAATATGATACGCTATGGCGCCTAAAACCATGTCATGGTTTGTCTAGGCGTTGCACATTCGACTTATCTGATCTAATATAAACATTAAAAAGACTGGTCGGTTGTATTAACCCATCTGTGCGAAAACAATCCCGTCAGCTCATAGTTACAAGCATGCAACACCACTATACCTACAAAGAATAAAGATCGTTTATAAAGCGGGTAGGTTGCTTGTGTTGTCAGTCGCTTGCGCACAAATAAGTTAAAGTGTAAATCTAAAGCTTGTTAATTTAGTTGAAAAATAAAACATTTTGACATTTATTTTGTTACAGTAAAGAAATCGTATTTACATTGTAAATATATGTATTTGTACTTTCAAAGAAAAAAAATGAAATGTAGGAAGCTAGTGCTGCCCACTGGTGTAATAAAATCGCAATACAATTTCCATATCTTACCAAGTCCGTCATCGCCGTCGTCGTCCACATCGACTCCTGCGTCCAAATCCGACAACAAATCGAACGATGTGTCGGACAACAAATCCACCGAACTGGCCACGGGCAACTCCGGTCGACGCTCCTGTGTTTGTTCGTCTGGTAGCGATTTGTCTAGGTGAGGTTCCGACGATTCTGTTACGAGAGGAACATATGGAAATTAGATATGGTGAAAAAATTCCTTTCTCCTTGAACCCGCGACCAGGTCTTTATACGACCTTTTTCTGAGATGCACAAAAATCCAAAAAATAAATAATCTAAAGTTTCGGCATTCCCAAAAACCTCAAAAACGATGCTATATTGCAAGTTTGAAAAAAAAATGTTTATTTTCTTAATTTACACTCCTGGGAACCTCGAAAACTATACCTATATCTCTCTCTTTAGTCGTATTCCTCATGACTGAGGGTCGTGGTCATTATATGGAATGAAACACACAACGAATGTTATGGCAATCGGAATGGAGTAGTTTGCCATTGCCTTCTCCATTTCACACACTATACTTCGTTCGCGATAAGAATGCAGTGAGTCATCGGTCCAGCCATGCCCCATAACCAATCAAATCGCTAATAATTATAAAGACAAGTTCATAGTGCCCATTTGAAGGCAATCTTTTGAACGTAACGGTCGTGTCCAATCCTTGGTGTGTTCGGTGAACAGTTTATTGTATTCTTTGTGAACAAAAGGAGACAAACACATTAAAAACGCTAGTGAAAAAAAGGGTACGACCGTCAACAGTTGATAAATTCTATGAATAAGACAAATATCCATTTTTATTTATTATGATTTTAAACAGTTAAATGTATGTTTAGAAACCATATAAAACTTATTCTTTAAATATATTATTTGTTTTAATTTTAACACCACGGTGAATACAACTTTACCAGTGATGACTCATTGCATTCTTAACGCGAACAAAGTATATCTGATAATCATCAACCAGAGTGCAGGTTTCCTCGCGATGTTTTCCTTCACCGGAAGCAAGTGGTGGTCGATGAAAACCCATTCCCACGGGAGCCAACTCGCAAGGCACAACTAGTGTAAGAGACACCACTAACCGTCCTGACTACGCGCGGTGGAGGAGCGGCCAAGTCTGTGCGAGCAGCGGTCGCAGCGGCCACGTCGTGTCCGCGCAGAAACAGCTGTCGTTTCGCTCACATTCATCATTTTCGATAGGCCCTCTAGAAGGTGGCTTGCTGTGGAACAAATATTACATTCTAAAAATTGTTTATTTTATGGTAAAAAATTAATAGTTCCATATGACTTCATAGATGGCGCTTAGTAAATGTTCAGTCCATACAGAAAACAACAATGCACGGGATTGGAGTTTATTTGAAATATCAAACATCAAAAAACGATTAAAAAAAATATATCAATTTTTTAAAATTTGAGGTAACGGAAAATCGCCTTTTAAAACTTTTAAGAACCAAACCTATAGGTACAAATAAATCAACATTGCAAGTGTATTTTGTGCAAAAAAAGTTTAAATCTTATCAATATTATACATGCAAAAGTTTGGATGTGCGTTTGTGAGGATGTTTGTTAATCAATCGCGCAAAATCTACTGGAAGGATTTTGATGAAATTTGGTACACGGGTAGAAAAATACCGGGAATAGCACATAGGTTATTTTTTATTCGAAACTAGCTTTCGCCCGCGTGAATTTTCCACGGGAACAGTGCTTTTTCCCGGGAAGAAACCCTATGTCCTTCTCAGTACTTTTAACTATGTGTATGCGAAATTTTAGTAAAATTGGTTCAGTACATAAAGCGTAAAGATGTAACAAAAAAACAAATAAACAAAACTTTCACATTTAAAATGTTAGCACATATTATAGTAAGGATTTCCATGCTGGTCTGGGAGCGAAGAAAAAACATAGAATGTGCCAGCTGCTTCTCTTCCCGCGCAGATTGTAAAAGCGAATCGAGGGAAATGGCTTTAAACTGGGGATTCCTCCACTCATAGGCGATGGGCTAGCAACCTGTCACTATACCTGAATCTCCATTCCATCAGAGAGCCCACTATTCAGCTAAGCGTGGCCTTCGAGTCTCACGACTTTTGGCTCTGTCTACCCCGTAAGGGATAAAGACGTGATTCTATGTATGTATGAGTGTAGGTCGCGGGATGCGCATGGATGCGGGCAGCGCAGGACCGGTCGTTATGGAAATCCTTGGGGGAGGCCTTTGTCCAGCAGTGGACGTCTTTCGGCTGAGAGAGAGATGTATGTAGTAAGGATTTCATTGCTATTTTCGAGTCGAAAATAAGAAGACCAACTTACTCTGTGCATGTGCGGCGAGTAACAACTGATGTAAGTCCGGTTCTGCGCCGGAGTCTTCGTCGCTGCTGCGAGACGATTGTCGCCATAAGCGAAGTTCGCCGCGGACGTCTGGACGGGAAACGTTATATAAATGGCAAGGAAATACCGGAATTCGGACTTCTTCTTAGCGTGTCAACTCGGCGGGTCAAATTTGTGATGACCAATATGACGCCACAGATATAGCATTATCTGTTGCGTCATACAGGTTATTTAGCGTACACTGGGCAAAATAGTAAATGTGCCATAGTTTGTGGAGAGACACCACATAGAGAGACGTTTTCTTTGCTTCGGCCGACTTGTGTCCGGAGTCTGTTTATAGACTTCCATGTCGGCCAAGGTAGACCAGATCCAGGGGGGAGGTGCTCTGATAGCGGGTTGGGTGACGCTGTGAGATATCTCTCCCTGTATTTCGGACATCTTCGGAATTCGGATTATATCTTGTTAATTTATTTGGAGTTTTACACGTGGTACCTGGTGGGTCGACAGATATTTTTTTTTTACTTTATTCGCGCTACTTGCGATTAGTAGGAGTCCCAAACAAGACGTACAAAGCTGTCAATGTGTCAAATTCAAATGACATTATAGTAACATTGACATGACCACATTCGCAAGTGGCGCCAACTAGTAAGCTTAAAAATAATAACCCTCATTCCTACACGCATACATCAACCAAAATTCCCATAAAATAGCTTCCCAAAACCAAAACTCACCGCCTCCCAGAATAACCACTAAAGCCAATACTGATACTGGCACATAACAGTTGGGTGGCACTCCTATCAACTGCGATCTTAACTAGTACCATCTAAAAAAAAACTTATGCTAAACTGTGCTTCCCATAATACGTCAAAATTCGATGCACCAATTCCAATAACTCATGGTATTACACACAGAAATAAATCAAGAACGGCGACGCGATTGTGTTGCTAAGGGATCGCCCGTGTCAATTTTTGCATTTCACGTTATTACTTATAAAATAGTGATATGACATACACAGTCACGGCATAATATGGCATTTTTGCACAACTGTTCCTATGTGTTCAAGTCGAGACGCGCGCGCTGATTGAATGAAAAAAAAATGAAAATGCGTTTATTCCTTTCACAACAAAGTGTTCAAAGATACATTGCCTATACATGGTTATTTTTAATACATTTTGCAATACCTACTCGCCCAAAATATATGAAACAGCTGTTTTTTTTTTAGATTTCAGAGTCGGTCCCATACAAAAAGATTTTCATATTTATGAGTACTTTCACCCCTAGGAAGGTTGTTAGTTAATTACAAATAACCCTGTATAAACTATGAATGTTCAATGAATCTTGCGTTACAGTGCAAGATCGAGGCGCCCATGCCCCGCCTTAGTCATTATATCTTGATTTATTTCTGTGTTATCACATTGAAAGATACTCTATAGCTTCCCAAAAGCGGCCAAAACTCACCGACTTGTCCCAGAGTATCGGCCACAGCCAATTCCGACACCTGTGCATAGCAGTTAGGTGGCACTCCCAGTATGTCCGCGACTACGGCGCTCTTGGCCCGCAACATCTTGGAAATGCCTTCGTCGAGGCGTCGGAGCCGTTCTACGGACAATTTTTGAGGTTAGGCCGTGCGTAGCTTAAGTTGTCGAGTTTTGAGATGTGCGTTTTGACCTCAGATGAAGGAAAAAAAAGAATAGACATGACATAACTACAAAAAATTGTGCGCATACCTAAAGCCAGCGCCAAAGGCATAAAGATGGCGGCCTGCGCGTACTAATTATAGTGACAAAACATGGCGACCGGCCGCATAACTACTGTTTGTATATAGATTGTTATGCCGGGTCTATTCTTTTTTACTAAGTCTATGGTTTTGACAGAAAAAAATTAAAGCAATAACAGACAAATGTAAAAATTAATTTTAAATTAAAAATGTTTTATCTATTTCAAATTAAAAGTAAAAATGTCAAAATTGTACACATTTGACAGCTGTCAAAACGGAAATCTCAGATCTCGACAACTATTAATGGTAGTGTGTTAGTATGACTCGTGTCCGATTTTGTGTATTGTTGCAGCACACACATGCATCTTATGTATAATTTGTGTACCTTCCTTTGTGATTCGTTTGTAGCAAAAAATAAAAATTATGTTCCAAAGAATTATTTTCTTTTAGATTTTGGGCACAAGTATCGCCTCAGATCATACTCGTATTGTAGTCGTTAAATTTAGCACATTATTATCTTTACTATAAAGAACATTTTGCAACAGTGCCAAAAAACATTCTTTGATTGATCAATAATATCCCTGACAGAATATCTCATCGGTAGAAAAATTCTTCAGGATAGATTGTTCCCTAGTGAAGTGAATACTTATTATTATATTATTGATTTTAATAACTTACTTATTTAGCAAGCACCCAAATTATTTACACTAAAAAATTCCCAATTTAATTCCCGTTTGAAATCAACTTTTATAATCGTATAGTTTCTTATATCTTGATCGTTTCCTCACTCTTATCATGATAGACAAGAAGACTACTATTTACGCATATATAATTTAGTAAATTTACGTCGTTTTAATAATGCGTGCCCCTCCTCCGCACGAAACTGTACATCACAACTGGACATACTTATGTTCCACCGTACTAACTAGTCATTATTCACTGTCATAATGCATAGAAGTGGTGAGTTTAAACATAAAGTTTATTTTTTCATAATTAACCTATTATGTAAACAATCTTACCATGTCTTTTTATGATTTTATAACAATATAAATTAAAATAAACTTTTTAGCAAATTACTTTCGTGGTTAATAAATGATAGATTTATTTTGCTTCCATGCTGGTCTGGGAGCGAAGAAAAGACATAGAGTGTACCAGCTGCTTCTCTTCCAGCGCAGATTGTAAAAGTCAATCGAGGGAAAGGGCTTTAAACTGGGGATTCCTCCAATCATAGGCGATGGGCTAGCAACCTGTCACTATACCTGAATCTCCAATCCATCATAGCCCACTATTCAGCTAAGCGTGGCCTTCGAATCTAACGACTCTTGGCTCTGTCTGCCCCGTAAGGGACAAAGACGTGATTCTATATATATATATATAAGGTGTACGCAAATTAACTACAAATATTTTCAGAGCTGGCTCCAGGGGGCTAAATAAACATATTGGAGATACAATTTTAAAAATCGATACCCTAGTTTTTTTTATGTTTTTTCTAACAAAAAAAATATTATTAAATGATGACATTTAGTATCATACTGTAGTTAAGTGTGTATACTTCATTCCTCTTTAAGCTCCTCCCACCAATTAATAGTTGAATGAAATTGATTTGCTGTATTCCTATTTATTTAAGAAAAGTACGTGAAAGACAGAGATGTCAAGCGATTTATTATACGTAAACGACAGCGACCGACCGGTGGGCGGGGCGGCTTTTGTTTGTGTGTGTCATTTTAATTGCCATTTAACGCAAAGCTGTGTACAGGATGTTATAATGTTACGGTTTTCAAAAAACATAAACGTTAATTTTTCTCGAAAACTAGCGTGTAGAAAATTGAAAAAACCACTGATATACTTTCTAAATAATATCAGTAATTAGCCCTGGAAATATTTGTAGTCAATTTGTGTCCACCTTATTTATTTTTAACTAAATTCAACAAAAAGTACGATTGTTTACATAATAGCTACATGCTTAAATGCATATTTTTAATATTCTTCACCCCTTCAATGTGCAGTTTAAACACACAAACTATGAACCCACAAACTCACCGTGTTGTGTGAGCGCAGTGCTGGCAGTGTGCGCGGCGGGGGACAGCACCGTGAGCGCCTCGCGCGTGTGCAGCGTGGGCGGCGGGCTCGCGTGCGTGCTGATGCGGCCCACGGTCGGCCGCCGGGGACTGCGGACGAGTTCACTTGTACTTTATCCGAAATAACTCGTAATGTCAACTTATATAAGTTGACATTAAACGTTTCAAACATTGTTAAATGAATCAGGATTTAATAATCTAATGTATAAATACTAGATTCCCCAAAATTTGTACTTGTTTTATGTATTAAATAGTCGTAACGTAATATGGCAACGGCTTAAAGAGTAAAATACTTTTACTCAAAAATGCATGTAATGTGGTCATTATTTTGATAACTTTGTTTGAGCAAAGTCGACCTTGCCGTTCTGTTTTCAAATAGCGACCGACAAAGTTTTGCTGGCCGCTCTAACAGGCCGGCAAAACATTGCCGGCCGCTATTTTGACGTTTCAACATTTTAAAAATCGAATGCAAAAAGATTTTGTAACACAGCTGGTTGTATTATATAGAGATAGCATAGAGAGAGGTACAAAAAGATTTTATTCCATATTTGGCTGTATGGTTCCTACTACTATTGCTTACAAAAAAACAAAGAAGTAACAAAAGCGCGGTTCAGCGAAAATTTTGTTTTTATTTAGTGACTTTTTGGCTAAAAATGAGCTCTCAAAGCGAAAATTCCTCCGATTCATTATGTTTAACACCGCCAGACATTAAAGATGAAGCTAAATTAGTGGTTGAAAATTGGATACCGCGAAACTCAAAGGAAAAATATAAGCTTGCATATGAAAAATTTGTGCATCAATCCGGGAAAGTCGGTGTTGAATTTTAGTAACTGTACTTTCATAATTGTCATTTTAATTAAATTTCTCGTTACTTAATATATTTTTATTTAAATTATAATTGCTGGTTTTATTTAGATTTGGTACTTGCATTTTTTGAGTAAAGCACTATACAAGCCTTGGCCCACCATGACTGCTTCGCTGGTCACGCAATGATTGCCTCGCGCTAGCCTAGCTACGCTCTAGGCCTTCCAGCTTAGCCATCGTAGCAGCCCTTGCTGTCCTCGCTGTGTCGGCCTCGACCTCCGGTCTCGGCCGACATCTCAGCTCGTCCATCAAGTGCTGCACGCTGACCGCGCTGTGTCGGCCTGGAGCGCAGCTCTCGGCCATCATCAGCGCGACCAGCAAAGTACTCATTATAGGCCGCGGCAGTAATGTACTATAATGTCGATTTATAACAATGACAACTTTCGTTAAGAAAACCATCATAATCAAATCATCAGATCATAAATAAAATATTAAATAAAGTAAAGAGTAGTAAAAATTACTAACATAACAGAACAGATAATGATGAACGGGTCTCAATATTTGTCAATGCTTCACACAAAAACAAATGTTTTATTTGGTATAGCCTGACCAGGAATACAAAAACCCTCGCCATATTGCGGAAAAGCAATAGAACTAATTTCTTACACTGGCAACTAATTTAAAAACCTATCTGTCATTTCTCCTGTCAAAGTGTGACTTTCGATCAAGGGCGGATCCAGTATTTTTATTTCTATGGGAAGGGCACCGTTCCAAAATCCTGTTATTTTAACAACTCGCTTCTTTATTTGATATGTACTGTTATGGAACCTGCCTCCACAGTACATATGTACACAAAATAGCAGTCGGGGAGGTGGGGGGCAAGGGGGGGACACGTGCCCCCGTGCTCCCACCCTATAGATCCGCTTCTTTTTTCAATAATGTTGCAATATAAAACGCATAAGTGCTGCCACTAATTCAGGGTTTTTATATTTCTGGTCAGGCTTAACTAAGTAAAAATCTGAAATGCCATAATCACAAATTACACAACTCAAACCAATCAAATAATATAAAAAAAACTAGTTTACTATAACAACTCGTGAATATCACGCTGAATAATTTCAGGTAAAAATCAGTAACAAATAAAAAAAACGTAAATTTTAACTACAAAAATATCCTCAAAACTGTAACAACAAAATAACTCACGTATGCTTCTCCTCTCTATCTGCAACTTCCGCCTCTTTATCTTCCTTCTCCACTCTCTTGTCATCTCTCTCCCTCTCAGTGGAGCTGCGCTCTAGTGATGCTCTATCTCGCTCGCTCTCCGACGGAATATCATCGGAGTGTGGGATGGACTTCTCGGATTTTTCAGACTTTTCTGAAGCGTCCGATGGATTGCGAGATACGTTGATGCCTGTAATATAAAAACGAAAATATGTTTTATAACTAGTCACCTTAACCCGGTATGGCACAGGTGAAATCTATATATTTATCGCATCTATACTTTTTTTAAGTGTATAACTTTGCACTTACCTGAATCATCAGTTGACCGACTGGGCTGATGAGAAGGCGTGATATTGGGTTTGGCTTCAGCCAACTTCGCTAGTGGAGCGTCCTGTATATGCTTGACCCAGCTGAAAAAAACAATCAATTCCATGTTTTTATTCTTAACCAATAGAAAATATATAAAATGTTAAAAGAGTTTGTCTTTTAAACGCGCTAAACTCTGGAACTACCTGTTCAATTTTAAAAAACTTTAAAAACAAATATTATTTACTATCTAAACTCCCGAAATTCTCCTAGGAATGAAGCCCCGGGGCACAACTAGGTTGTAATAAAATGCACTGATCTTTAACTACCGGTCCGATTTGAAAAATTATCTCTGTATAAGACAGCCACAATCATATAGGATAGGCTATCCAGAACCTAAAAATTCCCACGAATAAAGCCGCGGGGCATAGCAAACTCACTTGGCGTATTCAGAAGGCGTGGACGATAGCTCGTGCATCTGTATTCCGTTGATGTTCATCAGGAAGAAAGTGTTGCGCACTGCGGCATTTGGGCGAAACAAAACCTTGTCCCTGCGGAATAAAGTTCAAAATATAGTTGTAATTTTTTTTCACCTAATAATTTAGTACACAATAAGAAACTAGGCAAAAAATTAAAGGACACTGGTCCTCTGTGTTTGACTGGACAAAAATCTGGCATTAGTGTTATCTATAATTCGATAAAGAAAGACGTACCATCTGATAAGTGGAGACAATAATCCAGGCTGGCTCGGTTGTGGTATGGGCTTCAGTATGAACTTATCTCCCTCACGGTGAAGTAACACTAGGCAATCTTCCAGCATTAGAGCCTGAAAGTGCAAAATTAATAATATGAACTACAAATTTACAAAAATAGCACGGTGGAATATCAGAAAGTCTGGGTGTGATGTACAGTTACGTGCGGAGGAGGGCACGCAACCTTGCCGTGATGTGTATATGTATTTGTATTGTTGTGCCAACGACTATACTACAGCATATGTCCACCCACCCTAATGTACCTTTCTAAATGTGAATTTGCGAGTGGTTTCAATGACTATTCCCTACACCCTTCGTCCTAATTTACATACAAACATTGCCTCTTTCTTAAATATTGTAGATTCCTGGAATAGTCATGATTGGAAACAGAGACATTGTACGGCGGCTGGTGAAATTAAACAAAAGCGTCATGTAGAACCTGATAAATTTAATATACTTTTTGCTTGGACTGACCAGCACACTCATTATCTCCTTGCCCAGCCCACTACCTGTGGCTATTTCTGTCTCTCAATCCGGTACCTGTGGCTATTTCAGAGTAAAGTAGTATCTAGTGAGGTCACTGACCAGCACACTGCACTTCTTGTTGCTATCGTTCCTCACGCTGAGCTCGCCCTCGTAGCGCAGCGAGTGCTGCGTGAGGTCGAGGCGCCGCACCTCGTCCCACTCCGGCCCGCTGCCCGGCACGCGCACTTCCAGCTTGTTCACGATCGTGCGCAGTCTGGAATAAATAGTCAATGTTTTGATGAATTTGTGAGTATGTCTGTTAGCGTCGGACAAGATTGAATGTAATTACAATATATAATTTTCAACACACTTGCTCGTAAAGTGGGTCTTATTACATCGAATTTAGGCCCATAATGCCATATATTACGAATTTATTACGGAGGTGTTTGGAAATAAAAATTACCATACTGCGCTATACTACTACTACTACTACTCTCAGCCTAAAGACGTCCACTGCTGGACAAAGGCCTCCCCAAGGATTTTATCCATGGGGGGTTTTGCCGTAATCGCCACGCTTGGCAGGCGGGTTGGCGATCGCAGTGTGATGTCATAGTACGCGGAAAGATGCTGCTGCCCATCCTCCGGTGTTTTAAATCCCTTAGTCGCCTCTTACGACACCCACGGGAAGAAATGGGTTGGTGCTATTCTAGGGCCACACCACAGGCCACTGCGCTATACAAAAGATAGAAAACTAATGCGTGTAATGAATTCCACAAAGAATTTTAATTTAGCCGCATAATACATATAAGATCAAATAGGGAAAATAACAACAGTTTTTAAATAAGCAAAGATAATGATTTTTATACAGCCAAGCACTGGCTGTACGGCGATATACCATCCGCAGCGTGCGCCGCGCGCTCCCTGCGCACGGCGCGGGGCGGGGGGCGGCGGCGCGCGAATAAAAAACAAGACTATATTTATTATGTTGTGTTTGTTTGGTACATTTTCCGATTTTGGCCGTGTTAGCATATTAAATATTTAATAAAATGTCGACTAGTATGGAAGAATATGTAAATTTAACTCCACCTGAAATCATTAACGAGGCGCGTAATGCAAGTAATTGTTTATTGCCTCCAAAATCAAACGTAAGTATTTAGCGGCATACGAATGTTTTATAAAGTGGAGGAATGACAAAAGGGCACAATCGTTTTCCGATAATTAGATGTTAGGACCACATTATTTTATTTTACTCACAAGTGTGTTGAAAAACGTCGTACGATACACGTGTGCATTTGGTCATTACGCACACTCGGCTTTATTGGCGCGCGAGCCGAAGGCGAGCGCGATCGCCTCTTGTGCGTAATGACCAACTTTGCACACTTGTTTCGTAATGTACTATTTTAATGGTTTGTTATCTGAATAATATAGGTGTTCTGTATTTATAGGGAGAAAAAATACTTTTCTATACGCCTTGGAATCTCAAAAGTAAAACTTAATTTGTTATTTTAATTCTAGTAAGGACATTACTGACTAAACCGTCAAATGCAGCTGTTTAAGAATGAGGTCTATATTTCATTATCGTCTAGTGTTACACAAACCAAGACATACCTGTGTTCGTTCTCAGCGGTTCTTATGGCGGTGTCCACACTGTGCAACACGTCTTTGGCGGTGTCAAGCGCTCGCCGCAATCGAGCGATATCTTCGGCGCTATCTCCTTCGTTCTCGTCCACTGTCTTTATCACGCTCTCTAGTAGCAACTGGTATTTTGTTAACCTGTAAGATTCAGATTTTAGAATATGTAAAAGTAATATGACAAATCTTAACAATTTAATAGTTCTTTGTCAACTTTTTTTGGGACAGTCATTTTTATGCGTATGACGTCATAAGGATGTATCATTTAGTAATGGGCGTTTTGGTATCGTCAAATCAAAAATGTAATCAGATTTTTGTTATATATTTTAAGATACTTTGGATACTGATGACTTTAAAATTTAAAATTATATTAAAGCTACTAAACTAGTAATATAAAATAGCCTTTCGGAACACCCACTGCTGTGAAGAAACGCCGCCGAAAGAAATAAACAGTAGGTCCCTATCACACCAGAGAGGTTTTTTTATTTCTTTACCTTTGCCACACGCAGGCCAGCAGATCCCTGAGCTGCAGCCGTCCGCACAGCGGCAGCTGCTCGCGCGCCGCCAGGAACTGGTGCAGCTCCTTGTTCTTGCGGCGCCGCTCGCGCAGCGAGTCCAGCGCCATGCGCTGCCCGCGGCAGAACCGCGCCAGGCACGCCGAGTACCCGGACTCACCCAACTGGAATTAACGGGAATTTATATCTTAGACATAAGACTGCGTCAACTCGTGAACGGGTGTTGCCAGGGGGATCCTGCTTCGATCCTGATTCGAATTTCATTTTTATTTTTTGTTCTTAACCAATTTATTGTGGTTACCTGATCACAAACATAACATGTTTTATTATATTATTTTTGGCATATTAGGCGACCAAGACTGTTTCATGAGTTTCTTTCGGCATTTCTTCTCAGCAGTGGTCGTTCCGAAATGCTAATAGTTTGTAGCTTTGAGACATAATATATTATGATTAAATAATTAGTTATCGACGTGAAAAAGAGCCTTCTTTGAAGGCCAAGTTTCAATAAAAAAAATTGACTTTGACTTTGAAGCACAGAATTAATATTAGTACTACGTACAGAAAG
>CM031594.1:11525816-11722970 GCA_018467065.1 Ephestia elutella | reverse complement strand
GTACTCTTGACTTTGTTTCGTTTATTTCCTTGTTTATTTCACTACAAACTAAAGTTCAAGGACGAATCCCAAGCAACAAACAACGTTTTTAATTCTCCTTCCGGACTAGAAATTTTAACACAATTCACGAACAATATAGTTGAAGTTATTACTGAAATACACGCTATCGCCTTCTGTAATAGACAAAAGACTGTAACTAAGGTCAAAGCTCACTCTTGGACGAAATAACAATCCTGATTCTGAAAATAGCCTTTTGAAAAACGAAACGAATAAGGGACGATCTTAAGGCGTTAGATTCCCTTTATTCTTTTGTTTTTGCGGGCAAAGCATGACGCGGGCACCCCGCACCCCCGCTGCATAATCACGCGCTCTCAGAGACAACGCCAATACACCCGAGCGCTCGAGTAATCTATAACATTTTATCAACAGTAAAAATAGTAGGTATGTCTGTAGGTACGGTGAATTTATATTAAACAAAAAAAAAATTGTGTGATGAAGAAAATAATTTTAAGAATTTTATCAGTTTGTCTTTGTCTGTATGTTTGTTTATTTATTTTCACATGCTAATCATTAGAACTACTGAATTAATTTGAATTAAACTTTTTATAGGGTACTAGCTGTTGCCCGCGACTTCGTCCGCGTAACTCATGCCTTGACTTCATTAAAATCACGATAACTTTTTTTAAATGAACCGATTTTGATGAAACAAACTGTAAATGTTTTGCTGAAACAAAGCAATTGGTGAAAGTTTTAAGTAAATCGTTTCAGTGCTTTCGGAGATTAGCGTGATCATACATACAGACAAAAAATTAAAAAAAAAAATTTTTTTCTTTTTTTTTTCTTTTTAACCCTCTATCCATTTCAGTCAAAGTACTAAATGTACAGACAAAATATTTTTACTGTTTCATTATACGTACTATATAGTTTTATTATATGTATAGGTATAGATAAATGATTTTGTAAATACAAAACTGACTTTCAATGGTAAGTAGATACCATTAAGATTTTTTTCTTTATTAATGAGAAAAGTGAGTTTATTTGTTCGTTTGTTTGTTACCTCTTCACTAATTTACACACATACACATAGTTAGATGTACTGAGAAGGACATATGGTACCTTTCATCCCGGGAAAAAGCACTATTCTCATGGGAAATTCACGCGGGCGAAGCCGCGGGCAAAAGCTAGTTAGAAAATACATTTGTGCATAAAATTTCTTCCTTTATCCTAATTTCTCATGACTGAGGATCGGAATGATTATGTGGAATGAAACACTCATAACGACTATTTTGATAATTTTAATGGAGTGATTTGCCACAGCGATCTCCATTTCACACGCAAACTAAGTCGCGGGCACTAGCTAAGAAAAATATTAAGTATCTTATATACGATTCACTAATATTTCACAAAAAAAACCTTTCACAAATTATCATTAAATATCGCAATCTACTAACCTATCATTTTAAAAATGGTAGTATGACACACAAAAATTTTACAAATCATTTTCACTATAATAGGGGACCGGACAACTTTTTTTGATGCTTCTTTGAAGTATCTTACAATAATAGAATCATCCGTAAAATAATCACCTCCATAACCAAAGTATTTCCCAAGATATAGCAAAAACAATTCACATTTTTTAAGCGATGTTTGGACGATACCAAAACGCCCCTAACTAAACGTACATTCATATGACGTCACGCGTCGAAAATGGACTTTCCTAAAAGTTTGAACTCTAATATATTAGCACTGGAGAATACACTCATGCTGAAAAGTCGCAAAATGTGTTTAATTATGTGTATTCTATCATAAAATTTCATTTTTTTAACAATTCTCAGACCTTGTCCGGTCCCTATTGGATTACATGTACATACATACCCACATAAATATTGTCACCCCCTTTTTCCCGTGGGGGTAGGGTGTAGGCAGAGAATACTATAGTATTCTCTGCCTACTATACTATAGTACCTGCCTATAGGTAGGATTACTAAAATAGGTATCAATAAACTGTCAGCTACACCACGATTTTAGCGCCACCTAGTGTGCGCTAACGCTTGCCCCACTCGGCAGCGGCGGCGAGGCGTGGTGAACGAAACGACCAACCAAACAAAGACGGCACTTTGTTACGAGCAGCGGAACGCGACGGTCGCAAGAAATGTGCTTGCTCATGCGCATCCCCAGATATTTTTGTGGTTTCATAGCTAATATCACATTAATTGGGCAAATTTAGATAAATATTTAAATAATAATATTTTTTATTTATTTCACCTGTAGTTTACAAAACTTTTATTTCACCAAAATAATCTCTTGACAGAGTCATGGTTTTACAATAAATAAGGTCACAGCTAAAATAGTTTTTTTTTACAATGGTATGAAATGCTAGTCCCCCGATTCATAAAAATAAATGGCCAAGTGCGAATCAAACTCCCGCAGCGAGGGTTTCGTGTATGCAAAGCATCTCACATTATAGCTCTTACTGAAATACCAACTAGTTTCAAAAGAAACTTTGCAGTTTTGATCCCTAAATATATATTGATAGAAGTTTTAGACTTCTAACAATATATTTACAGTTTTCAGATTTATTGCTGTACAAGTACTATAAGACCTTTTTGGTTACCAAATTTCATAATTTTAGGTCAACGGGAAGTACGATAGGTTTTGGTTGTCTTCTGAATTTGCATAATTTGCGAAAATTTGCTATAATTATTCACGGTTATATTTGTTGATTGAGTCGACATATAAATTTGATTATTTTACAGCTGAAAGAGACCATAAACCCAAGTAGTTGAAAATGACTAATAAATTAATAAATTAATGCATTAATAAATGAATTGAATTGAATTGAATTGACCAAGGTGACTGAATTTGACTGACAAAATCGGTCATTTATGGTCATTTTCATCGAAAGTATTTTCACCGATTGCAAAGGAAGGGTCAGGTTTTTCACGAGTATTCTGTAGGTTTTTTCCGCGGCTTTGCCGGTTGATATTTGAGATAAAAGAATCTATTAGTCTCATATATATGTACCTTAACAATTGAATTTAATAAAAGCAGTAAAAAAATAAATAGCAAAATTTGACAACAGTTGATCGGTCATTTATCGTTTTCAAATTTTTTAATTATGACCGGTCAGATTCGGTCATTTTTCATCTCTAACCCAAGTATCCATACTAATATTATAAATGCGAAAGTTTGGATGTGAGTTTGTGAGTTTGTGAATTTGTGAGTTTGTGAGTTTGTGAGTTTGTGAGGATGTTTGTTACTCAATCACGCAAAATCTACTGGACGGATTTCGATGAAATTTGGTACAGAGGTAGATAATGACCTGGAATAGCACATAGGCTACTTTTTATCCCGGGAAAAAGCACTGTTCCCGTGGGAAATTCACGCGGGCGAAGCCGCGGGCAAAAGCTAGTTAGATATGAATTTGAATTATATACCTTTATGAGTTCCTGAGTAAAATAATCTTGACAGACGGACGGACACGTGATCTTGTAAAGATTCGTTTTTGCCTTTTGAGGTAAGGAACCCTAAACACACGACTGAAGAGAATACCAAATACTACTAAATTTAAGTCTTGGCAACGTATCCATTGTAAAAAAAATACAATAATCATTTAGGTATAAGATAATGTGTTTGTAAAATCGTATATTTAATAACTATGTGTAGTATTGAAGACTGTTTTAAAAATATAATTTTTGAATCGTATTTTATGAAATGACTGTGCAACAATATTTTCATACTAATGAAAAATAAAATGCTACAATCAGAGTTTGGGCTAATGTCATTTTGACTTTTTATACGGTGTGCAAAAAATATTTCGACGAAAATTAATAATAATATCACTAAAATTTTTACCAATAATTCTTTATAGTATTTTGTTTTCTACTAAATTAATTAAATAAAAATAAGTTATACACATACATACATACGAACATATTTTTTTACTAAAATAGATTCTTCAAATTTCGGTATGTAAATGCCACCAACCAACGCACCATGATCAAAGTTGAGTAATTTAGACATTCTTTATATCAGAAAAAACTTACTTAGTTTTTACCGGATTGGTTGGTTTGTTGAAGATAGATAAATTAAAAATAATATTTTTATTGCATCTATTTTTCTGCAGACCATACTTGCGTCTATGAGACCGAGTGACATGTTTTCTTAGTTTATTAAATTTGTACATCGATTATCAAATTACTTATCAAATTACTAATTATACATATTTAATAGATATCTAAATACCAGCTTTAGCCCGCGGCTTCACCCGCGTAATTTGTTTTAGGATCTTTGCTTACTGCTGCGGCGCAGCGATTCGAATTGGATCTTGATCAGCGATCATAGCTGACGTCATTTCTTGTGGTCTTGTTTAGGATTTTCTAGTTTTCATTTGTAGTCACGAACTATTCCTATATCAGAACTGACAAATCACACAAATTGAGTTAGCCCCAAAGTTAGTTCGAGGCTTGTGTTATGGGATACTAATTCAACGATACTATATTTTATAACAAAGCTTTTACCCGCGGTTTCGTCCGCGTGAATTTCCCACAAGGACCTTGCTTTTTCCCGGGATGAAATGTACGTACCCTATGTCCTTCTCGAATCACTACTTCTATGTGTATGCGAAATTTCAGGAAGATTGGTTCAGTAGATAAAGCGTGAAGATGTAACAAAAAAAATAAATGCATAAACAAATATATATTAGTTAGAATTGCGATAGTTAGGATAGATAAACATTCAAGACCCAGGCCAATCTGAAAAAGATCATTTTCTATCTTGACCCGACCAGGATCGAACCCTGGACCTCCGGTGTACGGTGTCCGGCGACGGCGTGATGGCCGTTGAGCCACGGAGGTCGTCAAATGGAGGAAAATGATTTCTATGGATATATTTTTTGACATTCTGCAATGCTCTTAAAATAATAAAATTGCCTTTAAATAAAATCAAATTTATATCAATTTACATCTACAAAAAATTCCTTATCTAATAGTGAAACTGGCATAAAAATCCATAGCGTGGTTTAGGAGGAGTAAAAAGTTTAACAGACGGAGGTAAAGTGACCTTCATTTATTCTTGTAATGTACAAAAGTACAGGTACAGCCGGCTGATTACTGTATGTTTTTCTCTACGCTACATGGTAAACAAAGCGACAGGAATATTGACAGATGCGGAAACGAGCGACACGACCTCCTCGTCTGAAAGCCAGTGGCAGACTGCCGCCCGTCGCCCGCACAGAGCCCCGCTATGAAAAATGGGCGAATGATTTTTGTTTTATAAACATTAGTATGAAAAATGTTGCTCGATTTGAACGAAAATCTAAGCGATTGAAGTATAATAAATGGTGTCTCTTTTGATGTAAAAATTTTCCCGAACGTCATTGCCATTTCGGAACAGTAAGAAAATTATAAAAATGCATGTCTTTCCGTTTTTATTTTTTTTCATATAGTAGTTTTTATTTTACAATAAAAATAATCTAAACAAATGTTCTTAAAGAGTTGATAGTTCCCATATATTTTTTTCAGATTTTTCTGGCTAACCACAGCTGAGCTTTAGTCCTTACAAAAACACCATTTCACAGAACAACGGCAATCCAAACGCCTTAATCCTAACTTAATCACTATCATCACTATCACTACATAGTATAAAACAAAGTCGCTTTCTCTGTCCCTATGTCCCTTTGTATGCTTAAATCTTTGAAACTACGCAACGGATTTTCATGCGGTTTTCACTAATAGATAGAGTGATTCTTGAGGAAGGTTTTAGTGTATAATTTGTGTAGGTTTTGTGTATATTAGTTGAAATATGACGATAATTGTTAAGGAAGTCGGAAAAAAATTTGCCGCCCGGCTGCTTTCATCGAAAACGCTGTCCAATCCCTTAGAGATGTAACAAAACAATGTATGGAGGAATTGTGTATCTTAAATAGATCTACAAAAAAGTCCGCGATAGCATATATCTAGCTTTTATACTTCAGCCACAGTAACTACTTTTATGTTTTAAAAATAATCAATATCGTTAGATGTTTTTTAACTGGTGATATTAATCACAATTTATTAATCCTTATCAAATTAAACAAGTCTATCGTCACAAGTACTTAATATACTTAATATTTGCTTTTTACTGCATGTAATTTGGATCAATAGTTTACGAAATACTACGAGTTATTTAAAAAACGGCGCCCCGAAATCACCTATACTAGCGCTAGCTAGCAAAGGCGCAAGGCGCAGTAATCTCTGAGCGGGCCGGGCGCGTTTGTATGTATTTATTTTAATAGGAGGTAATAACGTAAATATCATACAAAAACCTAGCATAACAAAAATCATACAAAAAGCTATCACTAAAAGACCTACTTGTTGGCAATCAGCAGTCTATCAAACCTTTTTTATAGAACTATGTACCTATTACTTTTTATTAAAAGAAAAATGTTAGAAAATAAATTTAGTTGTCATGGAGCAGTTGTTTCTTTAACATATGGTGTCAGAAGTAAAAGTGTAAAAATATTTTAAAAATAAGCCTACAATGCCGATAACCCGCTCCAAAAAGTCTAAACTCGTTCCTAAGGATGTAGTACACGAGGAAGGACCCTCTACTACAGGCGTTTCCGTACCGCCGGCCCCACCCCGTACTACGTCTGAGGAAAATCAAAGTATGGTATCGGTAAGAACTGCAAGAACAGGTCGGTCAGGTAAGTCCAGTAACACTATGAAAGAGGCACAAATTCTCGCTGCAAAAGCAGAGCATGCTCGTAAGCTCGCAGAAGCTCAGGCAGAGCGTGAACGCGTACAGGCAGAGCGTGAACGCGTACAGGCAGAGCGTGAATGTGCCGTTGCTGAACTTGAGTTAGAAGCGGAAATTGCCGCAATTGAAGCCAGCAACTCCTCACGTCACTCATTACGTCACTCCTCTCATCACTCAGGCGACTCGTGTCGCTCGCGTGCATTACCACGCCAACTGAGTAACTCTTCCCGAGGACGTAATTCAATCGTCGACGACTGGCTAACAACAACCCATCCGGACAACTTAAGAAACAACTGCTCCATGACAACTTAACCAAACGTGCTGTCTTGCAGGGATTTGGACGCTCCACCAGTATGGACAATGTACAAGCGTCACCTCCTGCTTGTGGCCTCCGCCTGGGCACGTCTACACTTGCGGAACCAGCTGAACAGACATCACACCCACCAGGCGTAGGCACACTTAGTAAAAAAAATGATTGTTTATGCTACAAAAATAAATGTGATAAAGACAATGTAGGTTCACCATTCGTTCAGCTGGCCAAGGCAATCACGGACTTAGGCAAGAAGAACTCAGCAAAGGTTTGTGATGTTTTGAAATTTGATGGTCGTGCAGCAGATTGGTTACCATTTAAAAAGTCATATGATCAATCTAAAGCACATTTTTCCTCTAGTGAGAATGTAGCCAGGCTCAGTGCAGCGTTGAGCGGCGCCGCGAAGGAAGCTGTCGCCTTCCGGCTTATTGCAGGAGATGAGCCTACGCAAATTATTAAGGCGTTGGAGACTCGCTTTGCGCAACCTGAAATCATCATACTTCATTTGCTCTCTCAGGTGAGAGCTCTTCCAAAGCTGAGCACCTATGAGTCCCCGCGAGACCTCAATTCATTTGCATGCCGTATTCGTAATTGCGTAGAAGCCATTCGGC
This sequence comes from Ephestia elutella, assembly GCA_018467065.1. NCBI lineage: Eukaryota > Metazoa > Arthropoda > Insecta > Lepidoptera > Pyralidae > Ephestia > Ephestia elutella. The sequence continues at coordinate 11,715,311 of CM031594.1, read as the reverse complement.
TTCTGAATCAGCCCGAATATCTCGCGTCGCCAGAGCTGGTCAACTCGATCATCGGCAAGTTGACCCCGCTGCTCAGGTCTAGGTGGGCGGACTTTGCTTCGTCAAGAGTTGACTCTGGCAAATTCAAATTAGAAATTTTAGCTTCGTTTTTAGAAAACGAAGCATATTTACAGACGAAGTTCGGGGTAATCTTGACAGAGCCAACAATTGACAAGAGTCCGCCTGCCAAAAGTTATCCCTGTCAAACTCAGATGAAAAATATTAGTCCGAATAACAAAGACAAGATATTTCCCTATTTAGTCTATTCGGAGAAATCACAGAGTTGTAAACATTGTAATGCTTCCACACACGAAATTGGGGATTGTGGCGATTTTCGGTCGCTTTCTTTAGATGATAGGTGGCAGTGGGTGATCGACAATAAAGTTTGTCGAAAATGTTTAAAAAAGGGTGCCCACAGTTATAGAAATTGTAAAAAAAGATGTAGAATAGACGGTTGCAAATCCAGCTCGCGCCATCATACGTTGTTGCACAGAACAAGATCCGAAAATATGGCTAATGTCGAAGTAGTGCCTGATTCGAACGAGACTGCACACCAAACCAGTATAACTCCATGCCAGTCTGCTACAGTGGCTCACAGCGCCGCACCAGGGGAGTCCTCTAAGCCACTTTTAAAGGTGATTCCAGTTGTTTTGACCGGACCAAAAGGCAGCATTAACGTGTACGCTCTCCTGGATGATGGTAGCTCAGCCACATTAGTTGACAAAGCTATGGCTGATATGCTCATAGACGAACAGATAAGAGTTCCATTGGAAATTAATTGTGTAGGCGGGCTCACCAAATTGACTGAAGTAAGCTTCATCGACATAACAATTAGAGGTCGTGATTGCACAGCAAGCTATAATATACGTGCGCGTTCTATTCCTAATTTAGGTCTTAGGGCTCAATCCGCCCATGTCGAAAACGTTAAGAAATTCAAACACCTTTCCGACATAGCTGAAGTATTGGCTTACGACACAGCGCGCCCGACCTGCCTTATTGGTACTGACCATTGGTATCTACTTCAGCCCCAAATTTTACGTCGTGGTACCAATCAGGAGCCAGCCGCGGTCTACACTCCACTCGGATGGGCTCTTTTCGGTTCTATTAGATCAAATTATAACCCGATAGAGTTTGTCAACCATTTTGAGTTCGATAATGGTGCGCAAAATTTAGATTCACTTATAAAATATTACTATAAGCTGGATTCAATAGGCATACAAAAAACTTCACCGTAGCTCTAACGACAAACGTGCTTTGGAAATTTTGGAAAATACAACTGTACGTCTACCTTCTGGCCGATTCCAGACTGGGCTACTTTGGCAAAGTAATTTAAATAACACGCCAGATAGCAAACCTCTGGCTCTATCTAGGTTTTTTAGTTTAGAGAAACGGATAGTTAAAGATAAGGACTACGCAGCCGCCTATAAACAAAATATTAAAGATACTATCGAGAAAGGTTATGCGGAGTTATGTACCGGTCCCCCATCGGGTGATGTAACATGGTATCTTCCTCATTTTGGGGTTGTTCACCCACACAAGAAAAAGCTTCGTGTAGTCCACGATGCTGCCGCTAAGTCAAATGGGGTCAGCTTGAACTCCATGCTGTTATCCGGCCCAGATCTTTTGCAGCCTCTGCTTGAAATTGTCATGAGATTTCGTGAAGGCCTCATTGGTCTTGCAGCAGACATCAAGGAAATGTTTCCCCAAGTGAAAATAAGGCCTGCAGATCGTGATGCCCAACGTTTCTTTTGGAGGGACAGTGCGGACAAACCCCTTCTAGAGTATAGAATGTCCTCAATGATATTTGGCGCGACCTCTAGTCCATGCACTGCTCTTTTTGTGAAGAACAAAAACGCAACAGAATTCCAACATCGTTATCCAGAGGCTGCGCGATGTATCATTGACGACCATTATATGGATGATTTTCTCGGTAGTGTCAATGACGTTGAGGAGGCAGCATGTCTTGCGCGAGACATCATTACAGTTCACAAAGCAGGCGGCTTTCAAATGCGGTCATGGGTCTCCAATACGCCAGATGCTTTATCCCTCGTACCTTCGAATCTTCGAGCCACCGAAGCCGTGGAACTAGGTCTGGGACCGACATCGACGTCACCGTCGGAAACCCGTGTTTTAGGTTTGAGTTGGCTTATCGCGAATGATTCTTTATGTTTTTTAAAATCTATTCCGGCTCCACCCCGTGAATTCACAAAGCGTTCAGTTCTATCCCTTTTAATGTCGGTATTTGATCCTTTAGGTTTCATGACCCCACTTATTATAAAGGGCCGAATTCTTTTCCAGAAAACTTGGAAGCTTGGTCTTGATTGGGACCACAGTCTACCCGAAAACTTGGAGCGAAAGTGGAACTCTTGGATTCAAGAGTTAAATAATTTTTCAGGACGTTCTATCCCTAGATGTTATTCAGGAGTTTCTTCCGTAAAGGATGTCCAATTACACGTCTTTGCTGACGCCAGTGAACTAGCGTACGCTTGCGTTGCTTACTGGCGGTTCACTCTATACGATGACTCGATAAGACTGTCTTTGATAAGTGGTAAAGCCAGGCTAGCTCCAATCAAACCAACTACTATCCCTAGGTTAGAACTGCAAGCCTCTCTTATCGCGGCTCGTCTCGCCTCTTATATTTGTGAGGCTCACCGAAAGGTAAAACCAAATAAGATAATCTTTTGGTCAGATTCCATCACCGTCCTCAGATGGCTGCGCAGTGACGCTTCCTCATTTAAGCCATTTGTATCCTTCCGAATCGGTGAGATCTTAGACACTACTGAAGTTCAATCCTGGAGATATGTTCCAACTTCATTAAACGTTGCGGACGATGCTACGCGTAATAACGGAGAGTTTTCTCTTCAGTGTCGTTGGTTAACTGGACCATCGTTTTTGCTTTCTCCTGAAAGTTCATGGCCCAGCGAACCAATCCATAATGAATCAACTATTACTGAGGAACATAAAATCACTTGCGAAACAATTGATGCCGTGGTTGGAGAGAGATCTACGAAGCCGCTTCCTGTTGTTGCTGACTACCGGCGATTCAGTAAGTGGCTTCGCCTACTCCGGCTACAGCGCGCGCCCATCAGGCAGCGAGTTTATTTCGCGGTTTGAAAATAAACAATCCAATTTCTTCCAATTCTTCCCGGTTTCCGTTTTTGGATGTCAATTGTTTAAATTCCGCCGAACGTCATTTATTTTTAGCCGTGCAACTTGATAACTTTGCATCAGAACTTGAATGTCTGGACGCAGGACGCCCCGTTTTTAGTCATAGTAAACTGAGGAATATATCGTTACTAATAGAAGATGGTCTACTTCGATTGTCCGGTCGCACTACTGCCTGCAACACTATAGAATCTCATCCCATTGTTCTCGACGGAAAACATCAGATTACGAGACTGTTTATTGATTGGTACCACACCCGATATGCACACGCAAACAATGAGCTCGTCGTGAATGAACTCCATCAACGCTTCTACGTCGTTGGCCTGAGATCAGCTGTTAAACAGGTTGCCTCTAGATGTCAAGTTTGTCGAATAAGGAAAGCTAAGCCTGTCAAACCACCCACTGGAGATTTACCCAATGTTCGATTGGCACATCATGAGCGTCCCTTTACTTACGTTGGACTTGACTATTTTGGGCCAGTGAGCGTAACAATTGGAAGACGGACTGCCAAACGCTGGGTGGCTTTATTCACGTGCCTTACTGTCAGGGCCGTTCATCTAGAACTTGTGGAAAACCTGTCTTCGGATTCCGCTATAATGGCTCTTAGGCGTTTTATCGCCCGCAGAGGCTGTCCTGCTTGCATTTATTCCGATAATGGTACTGCGTTTGTTGGTGCTGCGAGACTTCTCAGCGATGTGTTCGAGTTCGCTGCCGATAAGAAAATTCAGTGGAGGTTTATTCCCCCTTCGGCTCCGTTCATGGGTGGCTGTTGGGAGCGCCTCGTTCGGAATGTCAAAAATGCTCTCAATGTAACTCTTTTTCAAAGGTCACCCAGAGAAGAGACGCTTGTAACGCTATTAACCGAAGCGGAAGCAATCGTAAATTCAAGGCCATTAACGCATGTTTCAGTAGATCCGGATTCAGACGTATCTTTAACGCCGTTTACCTTTTTAATTGGCTCGTCCTCAAATGATATTCTTCAAACGCAGCGGTTTGATGATTCCGATTTGTCCAGTAGAGCTCAAAGGAGGAGGTCTCAGTCTCTGGCGGATAATTTTTGGAAGAGGTTTGTCACCGAATACCTCCCAACATTGATACCTAGAAAAGGGTCGACATCACAAACGAGAGCTTTGAAAGTTGGAGATTTAGTTTGCATTGCTGATGGAAATTTGCCAAGAAGATGTTGGCCTAGAGGCAAAATTGTTGCGACCTACCCTGGAAAGGACAATGTAGTTAGGGTTGTAGATGTAGGTACTAAAGGGGGTGTCCTGCGACGACCTGTACGGAAACTTGCGCTGCTGCTTGCCTCCTAAAATTTGTGTTCACACCGCCGGGGGCCATGTTGGCAATCAGCAGTCTATCAAACCTTTTTATAGAACTATGTACCTATTACTTTTTATTAAAAGAAAAATGTTAGAAAATAAATTTAGTTGTCATGGAGCAGTTGTTTCTTTAACACTACTAATTTCAAAAACAAACTTAACTTTGCAGTTCGATCCCTAAGACTCATACTGAATTCAGCGCAAAAATATGTTTGTAACATTTTTTAGACTTCCAACAACATATTTACAATTTTGACGACCTCCGTGGCCCAACGGTCATCACGCCGGACTGCCACACCGGAGGTCCCGGGTTCGATCCCCGGTCGGGTCAAGATGGAAAATAATCTTTTTCAGATTGACCCGGGTCTTGGATGTTTATCTATATATGTATTTGTTATAAAATATAGTATCGTTGAGTTAGTATCCCATAACACAAGTCTCGAACTTACTTTGGGGCTAACTCAATTTGTGTGATTTGTCCGTATATATTTATTTATTTAATTTTCTGATTTATTTCTGTATAAGTAGTGTTAATACGGTTGGTACACGACTTTGCGCGTTCGGTCTAAGCGCGGCGCGGCGCGGAGTCTAAGCGGCGACGGGCGGGGCTTATCTATAGCACGCCACGTACTCTCAGTAGCGGATATTAATTCTGTGGTAGCGATTAGCGGAGCGGTTTAGGTGGACGTATTCATGATCCCTTTTTGTTTTCAAAGTAGCACGAACTAAATAAAAATATATACCTTCGCGGCAAGTTTCGTAATTTATACCAAGATTACAGGAAACATCCGAATAAGTTTTATGACACTAGAATGAGTGTGGAAACGTTTGACTACATTCTACAGCACAAGGGCGGATACAGGATTTTTTCTAGAGAGGGCACAAAGACAGAGGCGGACTATGCATGTTGGGGGGCGGGAGTGCAACAAATCGACGTCCGCCCTGATACTGTTGCCGCCCGCCTGCCGGGGTCTCACTACGCCACTGCAGAAGGAGCAGATAGGCAAAAAATCAAGAAATAAACCAGTGGCGTTGTCAAAGATCTTTCGACTTCTGTGTTACGCCGCTCGCCGCTCCCGCGCGCAGCTATCACTCGGAGCGGGAAAGTCGTGAACCGGCTGTTCTACCTTGCTTTTTGCCAATTTTCTTAATTTTGATTGCTGCCTGAAATTGCAATGTATGCGAAAATTCGCAATATTTACGGTAATATCTCTTAATCGCGTTGACGTATAATTTTAATTATTTTTTTGCTGAAAGGCACCGTGGATCCAATTATTCGTTATTAATTTCAACTTGATACCTTTAAGCGTTCATGAGAAAAAAAGTTTGGCAGACAGACGGACAACAAAGTGATCTTATAAGAGTTCCGTTTTTGCCTTTTGAGGTACGAAACCCTAAAAAACAAATATTGTCCACCCGAGCGAAGCCGGGGCGGGCCGCTAGTATTTTATAAAGCTAGAAGTATTAATATTGTGTTAACAAATGATAATGTAAGATATGTATGATCAACAACTTGATTCTTAGTTGAACTCTTGTAGTGAACTGGAAAGAGCAGCTGAATTTTGGGTAATTTCGAACTTTAAAAAACATTTTCTTTCTTTTCATCTGATATAGAAGTATGCCTCTAAAATTTAGTGTCAGGTATTTCAAGCTTGCTAAATAGCAATCAATGCAAATTGATTTGGCCGAATTTACCTGCCACTAATATAACTGAAAAAGTAGATATGTAACTACTAACAAGGAGTTCTACAACTCCAAAAGAATGAACAGGACTACAAAAAATAATCCAGTTGCATAATCAACCTTATGTTACAGATATATCAAAGAACATTAACTTTTTAACAAGATACAGCTCATGAAAACGAATAGACAAAAACTAAAAGCGTAAGACTACGAAGGCCTTGTTTACATAAGACTGAATCAATGAATGGGTGGAATCTTACTGAATGGTGAAGTATAAACATAAACAGTGTAGATATCTGCAGACCGTTATAGCTTCCAAATTGCTATGATTGATAAATTTAAATGCACATGTTTCGCATCTAGCTAACTGTGTTTATCATTGTCAAAATCCGCAAGATATTTTAGGCAATGGAATCTCTTTCGAAACAACTAGTCGGGGCTGTGAATTTTCAGTTGTATGGAGGTGGTCACATTAAATCCTACGATGGTGATTTTTATAAACTACATAGATTATGATATTACAACTGCAAATTTAAGTGTAAAAAAAAATCACCACCGCCGTTTTTTTTTAAACTCTATTATAAGACTCATATTGTTATAACTCTCAAACAAAAAATCCTACCAGGGTGATTTTTTGTTACATGTTTCCTTACGAATAATAAAAGCTTGATTTAAAAAATCACCAATAAATAACAATCCGAAATGGATTTTTTAATGAGTTGTAATTTTTATACTTTAAAAACATCCTGTACAAAAACAAAAAATCCAGCAATGGTGACTTTTATATATTATTCGTATACGATTGTAATGAACCATATCCTCAATTTTTATAAGGGTGACTACAACAGTTTTTTTTATTAACTTTTAATTTTTTTTTAATTCTACAGTCGAGAAAATTGTATATTCGTACGTAATGTGAATTATTCAATCTTAATTTTAAAAAACGACTCATGTATATAAACCCGATTTCCTGTAATTAAATAAAAACCATATTGACATTTATAACGTTAAAAATACATTTTATGACTAGAAAACCTTAATATAAACCGGCCAACTTTTATTTACAGGTAAATGAAGTCTTATTAATTAATTGTGAACAGTAATCTCTATTGTAAACTTTTTTGTTTACGAGCAATTCAGTATAGTTTATTTACCCCTCCCATTTCATATCGGATCATCAAAATTCTTTTTTTTTTATAAAAGGATGTCTAAAAACATCAAAATAATGTTAAGTATAAAAATCATGGTTGTAGGAATTTGTCGGTAAAAAAAATTTAAATGCCCCGCCTAACCATTCAAGTTAAGGTGCCTTTGGGTGAGTTGAATTAAATCTGACACCAGTGTTAGTTACAACAAAAACACACGATAAGAAAGATCAAAATTCCGCCCAACATGGAACTGGAAAAATTGCGACGAATAGAAAGCACATAGAACTTTAATATGGGACTGACTCTGAAATCTGAAAAAAAAAATCAGCTGTTCCGTATGGAACAGCTGATTTTTTTTTGTCCATACATTTTGGGCGAGTAGGTATTGTACAATGTATATTTTCAACCGACTTCCCAAAAAAGGAGGAGGTTATATGTTTCGATGTATGTATGTTTTTTTTTTTATGTATGTTCGCCGATTTCTCCGCCAATTGTGGACTGATTTCCAAAATTGTTTTTTTATTCGTAATGGTGTATTCCCAATGTGCAGAGCAACTACGCTCTGCTGCCAGAAAATGTGGCAGAGAGAATCCGGACAAACGAAGCGGCGGGAAGAATTCTGTACCGGAACTTTACCGGGAAAAAATCTACCGGTAAAATTAAGTACCGGGAAAAAATCTCCACGCGACACCACGCTTGTCCGACTAGAATCTAACTTAAGCTATACGCAGTCTGCTACCACCGTAGCTTATGAAGGGAGCTACAGGGCCCTATATGATAACCTAACCTATAAATTAAATACAATTGAACACTTACCAAATTAAATCTTCTTTCTCTTCGGATCCAAACTTGAGTGTCTTCGGGAAGGGGGAATTCCTAATCACCCTACCTAACCCTTGAGATCTCAATTCCCCAGGACAAATAAATAGATTTCTTCCCGTAGTTTCACTCGGGAACAGCCAGATGTGAACAGCCAGCCACGTTTCACCTCTCACAAGAAAAAGTCACCATGACGGGTACACAAACACAAAGTTCAATAGTTATTTAACAAACAGGAAATTCACAAACACAACTCAAGCTAATTAGCAATCAAAGAACGCGGAACCTCTCGCGTATTAAAAATCAAACCGATATCGCATAGGACAATTGCGACCGTCCGCGAGCCATTCGCGCTAGCAATGTGAAAACCCCGAACGCCCTCTGGCGGCAGCAATGCGAAACGCCCGCGTTTAGTTTTACCCAATATATTACAAACATCCCCCCGTCCCGGTCTGAGAAGCAGACCGCTAGCTTACTCTACGGGAAGGCGGGCGAGAGAGGTCACACCTCTCCTTAAAATCGAACCGTCGACCAACACCTCAGCCACACGCGGAGTGCCATCTCCGCCAAGAATCAAACGTAATATGCGAGCTCGTCGCCAAAGCAATGAGGGCAAATTTGCCTCTTTTAACAATACTAAATCACCCTCCCTGGGAGGCTCAGTCCTGTCTGTCCACTTCACTCTTTGCTGCAGCAAATGCAAATATTCAAGCGACCAGCGACGCCAAAAGTCCTGGCTCATTTGCTGCAACATTTGAAAACGCGACAACCGATATACGCGTTCATCCTTCCACGGGTACTCGGGCAGGGCATTCAACGGCCCTCCCACCAAAAAATGACCAGGGGTGAGAGCTTCCAAGTCATTTGGATCTGGAGATAGCGGACAGAGAGGACGAGAGTTGAGGACCGCCTCAACTTTACAAAACACTGTGGCCAGCTCTTCAAAAGTTAGAGCCGTTTCTCCGATAATGCGGCGGAGGTGGGTCTTTGCGGATTTCACAGCCGCTTCAAAAATCCCTCCCCAATGGGGGCAACTTGGGGGACTAAACTTCCAGGTTATTCCCCTTTGGGCAGCAATTTGACTTAAACTAGTACAATTTTTATCAATAAACACGGAAACATCCTTAAGATAATTTACAGTTCCTTTATAGTTTGTGCCATTATCAGACCTAATAAGGGAAGGTAGACCTCGACGCGAAACAAAGCGATCCAACGCGGCGACGAAGGCCTCCGTAGTCAGAGCCGATACCACCTCCAAATGGACAGCCTTGGTGGCCAAACAAACAAATACACACAAATAGCCCTTCACAATACGGGCATTACGAAAGGGAGAAGCCTTGATCGAAAAGGGACCGGCAAAATCGGTTCCAACGCCGTCAAACGGCCTCGAAGGTCGAATTCGATCAACGGGCAAATCACCCATCTGTGGTTGCATCGTGGATGCCTTCAACCTATAACATGTAATACATCGAAACAGAACACTACGGATTGCTCTTTGGGCAGACAATATCCAAAATTCGCGTTGCAAAATAGCCAACAAAGCATTGCACCCAGCATGGGCGTTACGAATGTGTCGATCAGACACCAAAAGCTGCACCAAGGGTCCGCCCTTGGGCAACAACAGAGGATGGCGAGTCTCATATGGAAGATCCGCCTTCCGGAGCCTGCCTCCAACCCGAAGAAGCCCATCCGAGTCGATGTACGGGTTCAAACGAGCGACCGCGCCCTTCAATTTAGCGCGTCCGTCGCGCAAAATCTGAAAGCTCTGACTCAAACCGTCCGGTCTGCACGACACGGACCCAATGCAACAATGCGCTCCGGCGCTCTTCTGCACCTGCAATCGGCTCCAACCGCTTTGCCTGTGGGTTTCTACAATTATGTATGAAACGCTTAATCCAACTGGTGACACCCAGAAGCTTATCCAAGCTGCTATACCGAGCAAGTAGCCAATCCGGCTCCGACGTCGTCTCAGCGACTACAGCATGTACACGGAGCCCAGTCAAACTCAAAGAAGTAACATCTGTCTGACAGACAGGCCAAGAAGTTTCTGATCCCATCAGCCACTCTGGACCCCACCAGAGCGGGTGTGACACCAATTCTGGTGCCGTACAACCTCGGGAAGCACAGTCCGCTGGGTTAAGCTCTCCCGGCACATGTCTCCATGTTATATCAATTCCGATATTCTGGATTTGGGAAACCCGATTTCCCACAAAAACCTCCAAGGTATGTGGGGCCGCGCGCAACCATGCAAGCGCGACCTGGCTATCCGACCAGGCGAAGATGTCCCGTATCTCGACCGTGGCCGCCAGCTCACTGGCAACGTGATGCAACAATTTAGAAAGAAGGTGAGCTCCACTCAACTCAAGCTTGGGAATAGTCAGCCTAGTCCTGATGGGGGCGACCTTGCTCTTCCCTAACAAAAGCGAGACATTGACCCGGCCATCGGCGTCAACTGTCCGCATATAGACTGACGCGGCGTAGCCTCGCTCCGACGCGTCACAAAAGCCATGCAGGCTGGCTCGATATTTCCCGGGGGGCAATATTCGACGAGGCAAGGCAATCCGATTGACTTCCTTAATCGATGAAAACAACTCGAGCCAATCATCCAATGGAGAGCCAAACAGCGGCTCGTCCCACGAGACGCCCAAAGTCCAAAGTCTCTGAAGAAGACACTTTGCAGAGAATATCACTGGACTGATCCAACCGCTTGGATCAAACATACGGGCTATTACGGACAACACCGTTCTCTTAGTCCAGACTTTTGGTATTTCCAAGTCCACTTGGAATGTGAAAATATCGGTTAGCGGCTGGTACTGCATGCCCAGCACCGCTATCCTGTTGGGATCATCCACATCCTCAAACAGGTGAGGGTTCTGTTGGTGATCCTCCGGGATCCCTTCTAGAACTTTAGGCTCATTAGACAACCACTTACGTAGCTCGTAGCCACCTGTCTTCAATATTTCAATCAATTCATCCCGCAGTAGGAGGGCCTCCTCAATACTTTGGGCTCCGGTGCACACGTCATCAACATACAAGTCACGTGACAGCACGGAAGCCCCACGGGGAAAGCGGATCCGTTCCCGCTCTGCCAATTCAAGCAATGATCTGATGGCGATATAGGGACTAGATTTCAAACCATAGGTGTTTGTATTGAGTTCATACACCGTCACAGGATCCTCAGGGCGCTCACGCCAGAGTATCAACTGGAATCGCCTGTCCTCAGGATGTATGACTGTCTGGCGGAACATCATCCGGATGTCCGCGCCAAAAACCACTTGATGTCTTCTAAAGTTCAAGATGATGTCAATTATGTCCCTATGCAATTTGGGACCTGAATGCAAACATAGATTCAACGAAACTCCGTTCGAAGTGGGTGCGGACCCATCAAAGACAGTCCGCAACTTGCCCGTTGAGGCCTTCACCACCGCGTGGTGGGGCAAAAAATAATGCTCAGTTGAGCTCCAATCAACTCGAGCCGGAGACATGTGACCCAAATCCTCGTACTCGCGCATAAATTCAATATATTTATCGCGAAGTACGTGGTCACGCTGCATGCGTCGCTCCATGGACAGCAGTCGTTTCTCCGCAAGCGCCCTACTTTGCCCTAGGCTAGGACGAGAGGCAACAAAAGGTAACCTAGTTACAAACCGACCGGAGGGCAACCTCTCCGTGGTCGATCGAAAAAGGGCTTCGCACTCAGCGTGTTCCGGATCCATCCTGGAACTCATAGGTGGCTCCTCCACCTCCCAAAACCTTTGCATGGTCTTGGCCAAGGACGCTGATGCGACGACCGGTGGCTCCTCCGCGGTGCCATTATCAAACACAGGGCCCATCAGGGCAAAACCAAAAATCGTAGACACTGCCATCAGTGAAGACGAACCCAGAGCCTTCTGTGTACCCAACAAAATCCAACCCAATACGTCCGAGCCCAGGAGCAAGTCCACTGGGCCGGGATGAAAGACAAAGGGGTCGGCCAAATCCAGACCCGAAACCAAAGACAACACACCCGGCGGTATGTCTGTCGAGGGGTGCCAACCCGCAATGGTATCCATTACCATAGCCGAAGTCGTGATCCTCATTGTGGAGGACTTCAGCGAAGAAAAAGTGACAAGTGTCTGGCCCGTCAGACACTTCACTTGTATGCCACCAACTCCAAGAAGTGGCACAGGCGAGTCTTCCACGACTAAACCTAACTGGCGTGCCACTCGAGTGGTAACCAAACTGCTTTGAGCCCCTGAGTCCAACAGAGCTCTCAAATTAATGGCTTCCCCCCTACGACCCCATACGCGGACCACCGCGGTAGGGAGCAGAACCGTCCGCGGCTCTGTCCCAGCAAGGGAGCAAGCTAGTTACGGGCTCCCCACTCTCTCCAAACCAGGGGCGCGCCACTGACCCGGATAATATGGTGGGCGAGTGCACATCCCCATCTGAGGGGGGCATAACCCGCGGCCCGGCCATACATATGGTACGGCGGGTGGTACTCCAGCCGTGGGTACTCGTGCAGCGGCGGAGAAAACCGCTGCGGCTGCATGTGTTGGGTATTGGTAACCCGCGTGGAGGGGTGTCCCCACTCTCACGTCCGATCTAGGGCCCCCGCCCATGGGGGCCCCATCCGGGCCTGGCCAGCCACATACTGGCCATGACCTTGGGGCGCGTGGTCCCGGTCCGCCAAGACCCGCGCAGGTACGCGACCCCCCTCCCGAGGGGGGGAGCGACGAGCGAAGCCGCGTCCTCCGTCCGGTGGTGGAGGGCTTCGCGCAGGAGCGCCCCCGCCCATAGGGGACCCCTGCCTCAACAACCGGGGGCCATCCCCGTTCCGGTTCATGCAGAGCATCACGTGGTGCAGCCCACGGCATGCACTGCATGGTATGGCCCTGGGACAGTCACGTGCATAGTGACTGCCCAAACAGTAAAAGCATAGTTCATGCCGCCTTGCCATGCGGCGCCGATCTTGTACTGGCAGTCTCTGCCAGTCCCTGCATTGCAGCAGGCTGTGGCCCATCCGGCCACATTGCAGGCAGTCCGCGTCCCCCGCGACTGCTGCCGTGTGTGCAACCCGCACACCAGCTCCACGCGGTGGCGGTTGCCGTCCCTGTGGGGGCTTCCCTCGCCATGAGGGTTCCAAGGGCCTACGTTCAGGCGCTCTGGATGGCGCTGAGTCCGTCATGGTATTCTCAGCAGCCCGTGCCTCAAACTCCAAAAACTTCACCAAGTCAGTGAATGTTGGTAGGGTGGTGCTATCCCGCTCCGCATTTTCGCGCTCAAACCGCGAGCGGATGTCATTGGGCAATTTGCCTAATACAATGTGCACCAACAAAAAAGACCATTGGTCCACCGGCAGCCCCAGTGTGCGGAGCGCGTTACAGGCCACTGTAACGGGCGTGAGCAACTGCAGGCGCAACTGTGCCCTGTTGGCCACCTTGGGCAGGGCCATCAACTGTGCGGCGTGCGCATCCGCTAACAAACGTAAATTTTGGTAGCGGGAGTTCAATAACTCCCAAGCCGTATCGTACTGGTCGTCCTCCACCCGGAGGTGCTGGATGAGCGACCGCGCTTCATCCTCAAGAGTGGAGAGGAGGTAGGCCATCTTCTGGGCCTTCGACAAATCCTGTCGTGCTACGACCAGGGACTCAAACATATTTTTATATGCTACCCACTCCTCCATCCTACCCCCAAAGTGGGACAGCTGAAGGGTGGGGAGCCGACCAGTAACCGCTGGTCCTTCCTGTCTAACAGGTGTGCGAGGGCTGGTCCGCCAGCCTGTCTCGCCCTTATTGCGGTCACCGCCTCCGCGATATCATCGTGCAGACTCAGGATCTGGTCCATGTCCGCCATGTGACCTGCGTAGGCCTCCGGGGTAAGATCGGCTTCGGTAAGCGCCGCCATGGCCGCTTCCGCGCTAATCAATCGTGAGTGGAGGTGATCCGCTCTTAGCAGTATGGCGCCCTCCCTGTCCTTCCGGGACAGGAGTCCTCCGGCCGTCACAAACCATCTCAATTCGTTGGCGAGTGTCGCCCTAGCATTGGAGGCCTTCGCCATCGCGTCAAGTCACAAACAAAAAATAACAAAAGGTAAATAAAAAACAACAAAATCAAGCAACTACACGAAGAACCGCGGTAGGTATGAGAATGGCACAAACCCGGAACGCACGGTACAAACCGCAAACAAATACAAAAAAGGTTACAAATATTCTTATACAAACAAACTAAGAAAAATCTAATAATTTTTACAAACAATTAATTATTTTTTACAAACGAACAAATAGAGGGTAGATAAACTACGCTCTGCTACCAGAAAGTGTGCAGAGCAACTACGCTCTGCTGCCAGAAAATGTGGCAGAGAGAATCCGGACAAACGAAGCGGCGGGAAGAATTCTGTACCGGAACTTTACCGGGAAAAAATCTACCGGTAAAATTAAGTACCGGGAAAAAATCTCCACGCGACACCACGCTTGTCCGACTAGAATCTAACTTAAGCTATACGCAGTCTGCTACCACCGTAGCTTATGAAGGGAGCTACAGGGCCCTATATGATAACCTAACCTATAAATTAAATACAATTGAACACTTACCAAATTAAATCTTCTTTCTCTTCGGATCCAAACTTGAGTGTCTTCGGGAAGGGGGAATTCCTAATCACCCTACCTAACCCTTGAGATCTCAATTCCCCAGGACAAATAAATAGATTTCTTCCCGTAGTTTCACTCGGGAACAGCCAGATGTGAACAGCCAGCCACGTTTCACCTCTCACAAGAAAAAGTCACCATGACGGGTACACAAACACAAAGTTCAATAGTTATTTAACAAACAGGAAATTCACAAACACAACTCAAGCTAATTAGCAATCAAAGAACGCGGAACCTCTCGCGTATTAAAAATCAAACCGATATCGCATAGGACAATTGCGACCGTCCGCGAGCCATTCGCGCTAGCAATGTGAAAACCCCGAACGCCCTCTGGCGGCAGCAATGCGAAACGCCCGCGTTTAGTTTTACCCAATATATTACAAACACCCAAGTTGGTCCCATTTTAACCACGTCAGAATCTGTTCGGTAATTTTAAAGATACCTAACAAAATATAAAAATACCAACATTGCATTATAGGCAAAAGCCCGCGACAGCATACCCTTCCTTATTTTATTAAAACTCAAGATTTTCTGTGTATGTCCCCAACATAGAAATAGCGATTAGCGACTATAAAAGTTGGATCATGATTACTTAGGCAGATTATTTGTAGCAATAACATTTAAAGTGGTAGCTCAATTTCCTCAAAGTAAAGTTTTTTAAAGATTTTATTTCTAATAATATTATAAATCACGCCATCCATTACCAGGCAATTGGTGCAGATATAAACCCCTGCTAGACATTGTAACTTTACCAAATTATAGTTATATTTGTTTTATTATAAAAGCTGAATTCAATGTTACTTTAGGAGGCCCAAGGGTGCTTTTTATACCAATAAAAATCATCCTTGCTATCCAATATTACCTACATAAGCAACTGAGATCCAAACTTTATACCTAGTCGCTAATATTTTTTACCCGTATATACAACGCAGAGAAACATTCAGCATTTTTTAAATAAGGAAGGTTTGGTCATCGCGGGCTCTCGGTCTAGTTATGTGCCAAAAATAATAGACAATTTGACATGTTCTGACATTTCAAATCAAACTGACATAAAAAGTTTCGAATTCTTAATTCTTTATTTTCGGGCAGTGAAAGAAAAGTTTAAGTTTTTAATAAAGAAAATATAGGTAGCACTAAAAATTATAAAATAAAACTTTTTTCCAAAAAAAAAATGAACCGACTTCTATCATAAAACTTAAAATCATGAAATAACAATAAAGAAAAATGTATTAGCATGCTACCTACTGAATGAGGTGAAGTCGGTGCCAAATAAAAAAATAAATAATCTAAATTAACATTAGAATCATGTATATACGAGTATATACTCGTATAAAAAATGCCTAGCTGAACAATTACATAACACCCTTACTCCTGCACTTGGCACCGACTTCACCTCATTCAGTAGGTAGCATGCCAATACATTTTTCTTTATTGTTATTTCATGATTTTAAGTTTTATGATGGAAGTCGGTTCATTTTTTTTGGAAAAAAGTTTTATACAATACCTACTCGGCCAAAATGTATGGAACAGCTGATTTTTTTTTTGAGATTTCAGAGTCGGTCCCATACAAAAAGTTGCTCATATTCATGAGTACTTTCACCCCTAGAGAGGATGCAGGTGTTTCCCCAAACACCCTGTATAGTATTTACGAGCATACATCACCACTACTAAAAATATATTAAAGTATGAAGTACGAAGAATAGGGTATAAAGGCATGCGCTGCAGACCTAGTGTACGTCTGAAACAGCGCATGGCCGTTTTTAATTTCCATTAAACAATAAACTCGAAAATGGACACACTCAGTCATGCAAAATGGAAACCTATCACGATGACAACAAGGTTGATTACCGTGCTCCCCACCTGTCTGCAGCTTGTCGGCGGTGAGACTCCGAAGCAGCCGCTTGATGCTGCGCCGGCGACGAACGCCTGCGCCCGCGTCATCCGGAGAGCTCATAGCACTAACTCATGATGCACGAACACTGGTCTTAACGTCTTTTGGCTCAACGCGGTTTGCACTTTCTTTAGATTTCTGTTACTTATGTTTCTTGATCTTGAAGTGTTAGTTTTCTTGCTGTTTCTTCTATGTGCTAATTTAAGCGTAGCACATCCTAAACACTAGTTTTTACATTTTTTGGCTGATCTTTTGGTACACTTTCTTTAGGTTTCTTCTATATCTATGTTGGTTTTATTATTGTTATTATTTAAGTTTTATTATGGTTTTCTATATTTGTTAATTTAAGCTTAGCATTTACACTACTATCTGCATGACGACTAGTTTCGATATCTTTTGGTAAGTTATATTCTTCAGGTTTCTTCTCATGATTAAACTAATAGATTTTATCGAACTTATTTTTATAACACTCTCTGCATTGTAGTCATTTTAGTTTGACTGATCTGTGTTTATACGTGTTGTGAATAAATTTAAATTATTTTACACGTGTAACAGTACAAATGCAGCGTTTATACCTATTTGTGTTAGTAATTGTAATAGTCGGGTGTATAAGACCAATTTTATCACATTTGGAAATGGGAGTACTACCATAACTATTGTGTCGTATATATTTTACATAAAGTACATAGCTGGTTGTAAGCTATTATATTCATATGGAAAAAGAAACGGTACTTCCAAAATATTAAATCCCCCACGAGATATTTCAAAAACCTTTGATTGCGTTCAAAATTACCATCTAATTACGCAGTTCACAAAATTATTTAACTTTTATTCATATTTCCTGAAACTTTGTTAATTTTCCATTCGGTATTTCTAAAGAAAACATGAGAATACGACTCATTGCAAATTACTTCCCACACTTTGTTCACAAAATTATCATAGCATTAGCACTAAGGGCCTAAATACACAGATCTCTAGGAATTATGAAAAGGATAACGAAATTATCTATGTCACTATTTTCGTGGGCATAAAGACTTGTGGCAGATTTTACGTCACTTTTCAAGCCCAATTTAGCATAAAGACTGCCATCTATCATCAGTACAGTAGCCATCACTAATAAGAGCTCGGGATACCAATTCACCAATGATAGCATAGTGTAGGTGTAGAAGTTTGTTAAAGCAAAAATAAATCCTGACCATTCCCACGGAAATTCCCAAGAATTTTATCACTTCAGTGATCCTTAGTAAATATTTTGATGTTCACACATCAAAAATCGCAGGAAGTTTTTCAGAATGTTCGAACAATAATAACATCTTTTCACGTGTAGATTATCTAAATATTTTCCGAGGAATAAAATACTCTTATTACGATATTTCCCACATACATTTTAGCTTCCAGTTTGACTCAAACCACCACCGGTAAGGGGGGAAAAAGCATGTTTACTCCGACGCTGAGTGTTGGCATTAGGGCTTAGACTGCGAACGTCACTGGCAATCCGCGGTGATTGATAGCACAGCCAACATCGGTCACTGATGAAGTATAGCTCTTATGGACGGTTGTGTGAATACGGGCCCTTCTAACGAAACCTACAATCTCTGTATTTTAGTTGTAATTGCTTAGGAACCTTGCGGAAACATATTTACTAGGGCGCTGAGGAATGGCATCAGGATTTAGACTGCGAACTAATTCGAGGTGATTGATATCACAGCGACAATGATCACTGAATGACGTATAACTCTTTTGGACTGTGTAAATACGCGCCCTTCTAACAATAACGAAAACAATGTGAAAATGACAAAACCCTTTTCGGGAAAAATTTCAAAATCGTTGGAATGTCATCACCAAGAAAAGAAGAAGAACCATAATGAAGATATAATCCTGCCACTTGCTGTATTTTAACTGTTACATACGTTTATGTTTTTAGTTCTTTTTTTTTATTACTATTAGAGCAACAATCATTCAATAAGCATTCAGTGGTACGACGAGGAATAACAATTCCTTATCGTGCCACTGGTGGAACAAGTTGGTGGCACGACGAGGATAAAGGGGTTTCATCACGACTACATTGGATTTAACTCCATAAATTAAAACTCCACTCCAACAAAGGATCATGCTAAGCCCCGTTACTACAGTGTTGATCACTTTAACTAACTCCCAAAATACCTTTATGATATATAGATTTCTCGAGAGGTAACGTCTCTTCTTAAAATTACGTTTGAATTGAATATTCGCGCGAGCGTAACACAAACTTTCGTTTAAACCCTACTTGTTAGTATGAAAATGTCGCATAGCTTTTAATTTTGGTTAAAGTGACCAGCTTTTATATCCCGTAAGTTATTAAAACTCTTTAATACATAAATCATTTTAAAACGGCTTAACGTGTGTCAAGCTTTTCTCCGAACTTACGACGCAAAGGGATTCCTAGCGCAGTAATGGCCTGTTATATAAAAGCTTAAAGCTCGGAAGCTTGACATATTTTCAGGCACATTATTTGATCGCATGAAAGTATATTTTTTGAGTAGTATTTTTTTTTATAAACCTGTGGCTGTGATTTTCTCAGTTTTGTAACTAAAATACTGATTGTTCTATAAAAAAAAAACTTGGGACTTTTTACACAGAACCTGGCCCCAGATTTCAATTCTTTTGTTGACGAAGTCGACTTAACATTAAACTTGGATTCTTGTGGTAGTGTTGGTACACCCTTGGTACACCCAAAATGGGCTTCCAACGAGGGAACTCCTCAACGCTTAACTCAACGGATATAATTTTTACAGGCGTTAATAATTTTACTATCGTAGGCAGCGTTATGCAAATGTTAAAATGACGTATTTTCACCTATGTCTACAAAGGCGTGTTCAATAACATACCAAGACATAATGCCGTGTCAACATTTTAACACAAAACATTAACATTTTCTCACTTATTATTCGAATTATTAAGCTTATAAATATTATCTCTAAACTCTTGTTCTTTGGTGGCTCCCTGTAAGAAACCATTTCAGTGAATCCAATATTGGGAAATTTATAAATAAACATGGAACTTGAACTTTTGCAATTTCACGCAAATACAAACATAATGAGTTCTTATGTAAAGAAGTTATAACGAATCAGGGTGGCAATGACAGATATTGAAATAATGAGTAGAAAATCAAACGTTTTAACACTTAATAAAGAAACTATATAGCTTTTTTCTTCGTGTGCAAATTAGATCTAGTTGCAGATATACATATAAGCAAATTCAAACAAACGAATACAGAAAAAGATAATCCATCAAATTATGAATTACCTAATTTATCCCGCATTTTATATGATTGTTTGACAGACAGACAACAAAATGATCTAAAAATCTATGTTCCCGTGGGAAATTCACGCAGGCGAAGCCGCGGGCGAAAGCTAGTAATTTATGTAACCCTAACCGCGGGGTCAACGGCCACTGCAATATTATGGGGTGGGGTGGACTCGGTCATGGGCGCATCACCCCGTGAGATCAAAGAGTTACATATATCGGACGGTATACAATATACCAGTATGGCTGAAGTATGAGTACGAGAGAGAGAATTTTAGTAATACCACTTAGAGGTTCCCTCTATTATGGTTGAGCTTTGCGATGGCTGACCCTCGCGTCAACTGGTGAACGGGTGTTGCCAGGGGGATCCTGCTTCGATCCTGATTCGAATTGTATTTTTATTTTTTGTTTTTAACCAATTTATTGTGGTTACTTGATCACAAACATAACATGTTTTATTATATTATTTTATTTATTTTCTTATATTTTATTTTTGACTGTACACAATCTAGTGTATGTATAAAGTTAATAAATAGCCCCTCTGGCATATTAGGCGACCAAGACTGTTTCATGAGTTTCTTTGGGCATTTCTTCTCAACAGTGGTCGTTCCGAAATGCTAGTAGTTTGTAGCTTTGAGACATAATATATTATGATTAAATAATTAGTTATCGACGTGAAAAAGAGCCTTCTTTGAAGGCCAAGTTTCAATAAAAAATTTTGACTTTGACTTTGACTTTAGAATATTTGTCCAGCAAATCCTAACTAATATTATAAATGCGAAAGTAAGTTTGTCACCTCTTCACTGAACCAATCTTTCTGAAATTTTACATACACATAATTAGAAGTATACTGAGTATACTATACTTCATAGTATACTGAGAAGGATATATTGAGGGTACCTTTCATCCCAGGAAAAAGCACTGTCCCCGTGGGAAATTCACGCGGGCGAAGCCGCGGGCAAAAGCTAGTAACATAATAAAATAAACGGAGTCTTAATAATGTGATTCTTTATTGCAAAAGCAACACAATATGAAATGTTAATGTATAATAAACTGCTTTGAAAAAAATTTACAATCTCAACTACCAAAATAAACCATTACATACAATGAAGTATCCGAACGCTGTTTCATGTACGCTTTGATGATTTGTTTTAGCGATAACTGAATTACTCTTTATTATGTTGTTGATAAACTGGCGCTGATTTAAGACAATGTCAAAGTCAAAACTTTCGCGTAAACTGTGCGAAACGTGGTGTGACGTCGCTAGGGTTGACACCAAGGGGCCACTTTACGTATGCAACGCAACCTTGTGTATGTTTGGCATTTAAAAAATATTTAGGAAACGAGAGATGGATCATATGCTTATTCATCAAAGTGCAGTGTTGCCAGATGACTGTCTAGATTTCCCCCCAAGATTTCAACGAAATCTCCCCAAATTTTCCCAAAATGTATGAAGATGATTAAAATTTTCCCCCAAAACCATTTTTTCCTCCCCCCAAAATGATACTATTTGAATGAAACGAAGATTTTTAAACCCATCGATTATCAAAAAAACCCAAATTTGGGGGGAAGACCGCCGTCTGGCAACACTGTCAAAGTGGCCGTCTTAACCCCCAGACTGATTCGAAATCGGGAAAAGAAATGCAGAGACACACAATTAATATAGTCTCTATAGTTTCGCATTTGTAGTTGCTATCACACTATGACGCCGACAAGAGCATAGCTAGCCCTAATAGGAGGTAAAGACTAATAGTAACGTATTTTCGTTATTTATTAATGTTAGGTTCTGATATACCCCACCCAAAACCGGCGAGTATGTATGAAGAGAGTGAAGTGATGAACGTAGAGGAAGCGAGAGTAAATCGCCAGTCTCTGCCTACCCCCACGGTAAAAAGACGTGATAATATGTATGTATGTATTAGGTTCTGATATTCCTCTAAGTAGCCCCAGATATCGCTAGAGAGACACTGTGGAGGCTGATCTGCGTGAGCTGGGAGCGGTCAACTGGCAAGCCACCGCGCTGAATAGGAGTCTATGGCGCTCTCTCGTATCGGAGGCCAACCAAGATCCACTTTGGGGTCACTGAGCCAGCGGAGTAAGTAAGTATTCCTCTAAGTCCCTGTCTGTTCCATGGTTTCTTCTAAAAATATTTATTATTATTTCTACCAGGTCCAGAAAGCCACCCTACCCGTTATAACAATATTATTTTGAATATCATAAACAGTGACACTGCGCCAATACATAAACCTGATTCCTATTGATATAAACTATACTAACAGGATGTTATATATGAAACAGCTGTCAGTGTCAACCCTAGGTGATCTCATAAAACTGTTGCTATTACACGACTTTTATGCCGCTGTATATAGGCGAATTACCTTTATTGTACAGTCGTTATAAAAATAAAATGCATTCTCAATTAAAACACTAGCTTTCTTTCAGAATTTCACTGAAGTTGTAATTTCGTTAAAATCTGCTGAGCCCAGCTGAGCAAATGTGTGTAATTACTGAATGACGCTTCAGCTAAGCGGGGTTGAATAATACGATCTATAGGACATATTGGCTGAAGTGTTTAAAAATCAAACTTATTTAACAAATTTTAACATTTTTTGTTACGAAAATGAAGAAGATAAATTTTAAGAAACGAACACGAAAGCAGTTTTAAACTTGCATAAAATTTTGACAATTAAGTGATATAGTGATATTTCCTATATTGAAAAATAAAGAAACTGAATCTGATGCTTCAAAGAAATACTTCTTAGACCAAATTTCATACGCATGTTATTATGAAATTATTGTATAATCGCGTTGTACATGAATCAATAAATGTTTTGGCATAGAGCCTTAACTGCAGAATTTGCCGCGTAAACTTGCGACTGTAATGCAGATTGGGAAATTGGGTCATATATTTACCACTTGTATAGCCTTTGGACAATAAAATTCATTTCACGAAATACCTTCTCGGCCGTTTCAAGAATAGATGATTCGCTATCGCTACGACAGTTACATGTCATTATAATGCTAAAGAAACAAAACATGGAATGGAAGTATGCAAGACATTTCTTGATAAGTCAAACCCTAAAAAGTCTGCTAGACATATAAAAAGAACACAGGATACCACTCCAAATCAGTAGTTCCTACAGAGTAGTCCAACAAATACGAGAATAGGGTATTAACCAAAACAACTGAAACTTACAGAGAAACAACTATCATCTCTAATGACCGATGATGTATTTTAAAAAAATCTAGCTCTCTCGTAGCTAAAAACCGTGATCATCATTGTTGATGTCATATTAAAACAGAGTGTACGAGATGCCGAGAAAAAAAAAAGACAGACAAAAATAAGAAAAACAACTGTAATCTCTAATGACCGATGAATACAATAAATATAGCGAAAAACCGTGACCATTAATATTGATGTGATATTATTCAAACGGAGTGTACCTCTTGACGGATGCCGAAACAAGCTGGCTGCCGGCCAAACAATCAGATCGTTGCCATGCCATATTTTATTGTTCTGTAAGCGTATGCCTAGGCTGATGCAACACAAGTATTGTCGGCTCCACGAATCCTTGGTATGTTGACTCAAGTGCTTTGGATAGAACATGACGATATGTTACCGAGATGGAAATCGCATCGCCTATAATGTAGGCAAATAGACAAAGAAAAGAGCCTGAAAAAATGCCAATGACAAAGAGTCATATTAAGACACCTAGAGCCTACTGTATAAACCCCAACGGTAATGACAAGATGAAATCAAAGACAGATTACTTAAAAATAAAAAACATTGTAATACCCGAACATTAAAGCCACTCGAAACCAAAGGAACTCACTTCTAGGTGCCCAAAGAAATAGGTACACCAAGAGATGGTAAAAACAACAGTATCAGATAGTAAAAGAACTAATAGGGTCAAAGAAAAATCTGAAAATGATCTACTTAATTTGATCTGAACGACAAAATAAACTTATTTCATTGATCAGCCCTTTGGATGGATAAATTTGTTGCAATTAATGCCTTATCAGGCATTAATTATTCTAAGTCTAATGCAAAAACGCGTTAGCTCTTCAATCAGCCCTAGCACGATTCACATTATTAATTATAGGTCCATGTCAGAATGCAAACACAATGCAGAAATGCATGTTAAATTCATATCAATAACATTGATCAGCGCTGGAGAAGTGTTATGAACTGGCCGACGGCCAACTGGTCAAGGTCTGAAATCAAATTCGTATGGTCCGAAAGCCACAGTAATGAGGAAGGCTGATATTCCCATGGGAGCGAAGCTGCATGGCACAGCATGTTCTAATAAAACGTAAACATCACTTCAGTTTCAAAGATATGAGGAAGTAATCGACAAAGCAACGGAACACATCAAATACCTTGATTATTTTTCAAAGTATCCTATCCTCCGAAATGAGAACGTCGACGTGATGATGTAAGTGAAGCGATGGTAGACAATTCGCGATGAATTATGAATGACTTGATTTAGCGTTTATCCCGAAGATATAACCTATATGATAAAGTTATGACAGGCTGTTTCCGTAACTTCGGTGAATGCTGATATAATATTTATTAAAAACTCCAACTTTATGACGATGGAAACGGAAGAATTGTTCAGGAATTAGAACTTTGTGCTAAAATATGTATTGCACGAAGGAGATTTCATTAGATGATTTCTCAAACATATAGTTATCTACCTCTACTCTAAAATTTTATCCAAAGTCAAAGTCTATAGAGAGTAGAATCAAACGATGACTTACACAGCTCAGTTTTAGCTCAAGTCATTTATTAAGATTTCATATTTCGTGTTTTCTTTCATGTCTTCTAATTTTTCTGCTACAACCCTTCTGAACAGTCAATCCACTATCTTCAAAAGACCAAAAGCCTGCCGTAAAATAAATTCTCAATTCTCTGACACGGATGCACAAACTTGAACTACATACAAAGATGGAGATGTGCCAACTGAGTCACCACGTCGCAGGGTTCCCTCGTCACGTGACTCATGCTGCGTCTCTTGCGCTTGTCAAATGTCCCGTAATGAACACATTAATTATAATCTAAATTAATCTTCAGTGGCTACTTTCCTTCATTTAAAACGTGTGATGGTGATGGTTGTAAACCTAAAGCCTATTTTCACAAACGCTAGTAATTTATTGGTGAAAATGGAATAGATCAGGTATCTGTTAAGGACGACGATAACAGGATCTCTATAAAAAATATACTTGAAATGGAAGAATTAAATAAACGTGACTTGATTAATTACAAAAAATAAAATCTGATTGTTAAAGAAAGCTTCATGAGTACCATAGAGCTTGTTATAAATTTGTACCATAAAGTTTTAGTTGCCATTGGTCATTTAATAATGATTATTTTTATTAAAGTTTCATTTTTGCAACAAACTTGCTTCAATATACCTTACAGAGCATCCATGCTCGAATGCAACCGAAATTGGAGCACCCATATTCAGTGAACCTCCAAACACAAAATAGGTATACACAACGCACACGGCTTTGCTTACACAGGGGCTGTCTAGACGAGGGGATGGCCACGCAATGACAATAGGCTTTTTGAGTGCGTGTAAAAAATTCGATTGAAGCCGCTGCACAGCTACCGTCAAAGAGAATGAATTGGCAGGTGCACTCCTTGTTATCTACACGTCTTAAAGTTGACGAAAAATGACTTTAAGTTTAGAAGGGATTATGGTTTTCATCTTATAAATCTTCCACTTGTCTTCAACACATCATTGATTTAATTTACAGATTTATATTAACTGTTTTCAAAACCAACCTATCCTGTTTCAACTCCATGGGGATTGATTTATGAAAAAGCCTTTGTTTTACCTCTTGTCTTTAACTTCGTGAATTTCCCTAGTAAACTTTGATCAGTTTTGCGAAATCATATTTTATATTTATTCTTTTACTGCAATACTTATTCAAGGATAATATTAAATTTAACTTTGCCACTGAAATTTTCGAGTTTAACTTCACCAGTTACACTTAAATTACAATTTACGTACAATCGCCCGGCGCTCCCTAATTCTGATTTAAAGTTGAAAGTTTTTATTTATATTTAAGTTTAAGTAGAAGAAATTTTCATTTTTTTAATTTTAACTGTACAAACTACATAAATGCCAATTTCGTAAACCGTAAAAGAAAACTACGGAATAAATCTTTAGATTAGAATACATTTTCTAATGTGTTTTCTTACAAACCCAAAATCTGATCAATGATGTGTTGAAGATAGGTGTAAGATTTGCTGGATGTATGATGATGATAGTTAAATTCAATCTAGTTTGACAAATGCAAAAATAAATCGCAAAATGATGGCAAAAAATAAAGGACAAAAATAAATATATTTGATATTTCAATCAAAATCCGACAACGTAACGCAAATTACTCTGGGCTTTACACCAAGAACAATAAAAACCAATGCAATATCAATTCGGCCACAGAAAAATAACGTGATGTCTTAATTCGGCTGTCATAAAAACGTCGTAAAATCTATCGAGTCTGTGGAAATCTTCCGGAAATCACTAACTTCCAACTTCTCGATATAGAACTCAATTTTAAATACTAAACATTTTCTTTGATGCTAAATTCAGTCGACCTTCGAAATTTTCGACTGGCTGAACGTTCGAATTCTCTGGCATTTGAAAGGGCGGCTTGATTTTATATTTAAAGCTTTAGATGAACTCTGAAGTCAAAAACAGTCATTACACCAGAGAGAGAGACATTTTAAACTTTTTGGTAGTTTAAATATCTGTCGCTGAAATTCCTTTGGAATAAGTGGAAAGTGAATAATAAACTTCACTTCTTATAATCACGTTTGAGTGACTTAGATAATTTTGAGAGGCCGTGGCCAGGCTTCAGTAAGAAAATATTCCAAAGATATTTTCTTACTGAATAAATTGTATATCCAGTCGATCGAAACTATTGTTTGTCGAATCGAAAACAAAGTGTTTTCAATACTAAAGCTTTTAACAGATTCCCTTTCAAGGTGACTTGGAATAATTGGCTTTAAATATTTACAACTCAAAACATTTCTCAATAAATTATTACGAATACAAACAAAACCACTCAGCAAATTTCCGAACTCCTGTAAAACAACAAACTAAAATTAAACTATGTAACTTAGGTAACTTTGAAAATTCGACCCTAGACTAAACAGTAACTTTTTAAGAGCAAACAAGCCACTTTTAGCATTGGCGAATAACTTTCAAGCTAACTACATAACTCATTTTTTCAGACTCTCCAGTAAACGATTTTTTATGTGAAATATTCTAGCATTATGCATGCCTGACCTGCGCAAGATTAGTAGTCAAATTAACGAGTTATTAATTTGACAGATTTGAATATGAAAGGTTGATCATATTAAAATCTGTCAGTTAAGAACTCAGATTTATCTGTTTTATCCATAGATATATACCCATATAAATGAAATACCTACTACAAAACGTGCCAATTTTCACTCGAAGGATTTTGTAATGGCGAACAGATTATTGCAAAAACGCCACAGTAAAAAGGATTTCTAAAAATAAATTCTCATTGACAGCTCATAGATCTACCATCAAAAGGAATGGCGGATCAAATCGGCAGTAAAGTATTTATCCGATTTAGTAAAATCCATTTATTCTTACCAGTCCTATCATGTAGACAATCTTCACAGTACTTTTGTTGAATTTTGTTGAAAATAAATCAAATATTAGTTCAAACCTAAACATTCTAAAGTAAAACATTTATTAACCACGAAAGTAATTTCCTAAAAAGGCTATTTTAATTTATATTGTTATAAAATCATAAAAAGACATGGTAAGATTGTTTACATGATAGGACTGGTAAGAATAAATGGAGTTTACGAGTACGAGTAGGTATTTTCACTCCATAGGTTAGGTATATCTCTACGGTTTTATCATGTCAGATATTTCCGGAACAGCATGTCAGTCACAGCCCTAACTTATTCAGCACCCATTCACAAGTTTCGAATGGAGTTTGATAGCTGGAGTGCCTTCTGTTGAGTCGTTGTTGAAACTCCAACTTGGGGACACAAAAGGTGTGACATTGGCTCCAAATACAAAGCGGGTATTCCAAGCTTCTAAACTTACACAATCTAAACTCGTCCTTAGAGACCTATCAACGCCGTCTGCTATTTCTAGAAACACTGCCAAGCTAAAATTTTGCGGCTAATTATTTCAAACTCAGGTGACACATGCGCCACCGCCAAAATCATATTTTGCGTTACCAATGGACAGCCAACAGGCGAATTTAGTAACAGAATCCTAACTAATATTATAAATGCGATAGTGTCTTTGTTTATTTATTTGTTAACTCTTCATGCTTATCTACTGAACTAATCTTCCTGAAATTTCGCACACACGTAGTTAGAAGTACTGAGAAGGACATAGGGTAACTTTCATCCCTGGAAAAAGCACTGTTCCCGTGGGAAATTCACGCAAAAGCGAGTAGAATATATAAAAAAAATATTATCACATAGTAACAAACTATTTCAAAATTTGGATCGAAAATCCCTAGTCCTGCTAGTGAACCAACGAAAATACCACAGGGCAGGACTTTGGCAATATTTCACAGGCCACTAAATTTCCTGATGCTTCATTACCTAATGTATATTATGGCAATTAAACCCGATCTATAAATTACTTCAAACAAGATGGCTGAAATAACAGTTCAAAAAGTTTCGACGCTGCCAGGTTTATTTTTGCTTTCCTCATTGTATTTTTTGTCGTTATGTGGAATGAAACAGAAAATTATTTAATTTTTCTACCATGTGAAATGGAGTAATCACTTAAAGAGAAGGCAGGCGTCGTGTCGTATCAAGACCTTAAACGTAAAGCCGAGAACAGAGAAGTGTGGCGTATACTCCACCGACAAGAGCGCGGCTCTTAAATAAGAAGCAGAAGAATGAAATGGATCGAAAAGTTAAAATGGGACTGGGCGGGGCACGTCATCAGAATGTCTCCAGACCAATGGGCCCAACGAGTGACAGACTGGATCCCTCCTAATGGCAGGAGACGGCCGGGTCGACCACGGATGCGCTGGTGCGACGAATTAAACAAAGACAAAGGGTGGCGCGATATAGCCCTAGATCTCGTCTTGGAAGAAGAGAGAGGGCTTTGCCCAGTACTGGAACAGAGATGGCTATCAATATCAATACATCAATAATTAATCAATCAATATAAATAAATAAATATATACGGACAAATCACACAGATTCAGTTGGCCCCAAAGTAAGTTCGGGACTTGTGTTATGGGATACTAACTCAACGATACTATATTTTATAACAAATATACATATATAGATAAACATCCATGTAATATATTCATCAATACATATAACAAAATTGTAACTAGCCTGTGTCTGTACATAGACAAACTACGAGGGGTCTTTATAGGGCCAATAGAAGCCAAAATTTTTTTTTACAATTTTTGTCTGTCTCTCTATGTTTCCGTCTGTATGTTTGTACGCGCATCACGCCAAAAATTACTGGACCAAATTTGATGCGGTTTTCACTGTTATATTGTTGAAGGTCTAACTTAAAATCTGGCGTAGATTTCATCTTGATACGCCGCTGAGAACCGGAGATATAAACAATAGTAAATTACGCACGGATGAAGTCGCGGGCACAAGCTAGTTAAATAATACGTATGATAGACACATTCGTGAGGTCTACGCTGAATTCCGAAACATTTTCTCTATTGATCTAAAAATGGTGCATGATGTATGCTGCCTAGGTGGTAATTTAATGTCACCCGATTCTACATGCGTTTCCAAATTCGCAATAAAACCGGGAATGTATCGAATCGGATTTAGCTTGCACGGTTTGCACCAGAAGATAAACAAAGACGGAGCTGACGCTAGTGTAACTATATCATTACAACCGCAAAATATCCACTGCTGGATAAAGGTCTCCCCCAAGATTTTAGGGGGAATTGCCATACTCACCACGCTTGGCAGGCGGGTTGGCGAGCGCAGTTTTTTTTTGCTTTGTGAGCTTCCGACGCTGCTGCCCATCGGAAGCATTTCCCTTAGTCGCCTCTTACGACATCCATGAAATGAGATGAAGTGGTCCTATTCTAACCCGAGAACCACACGGTAACTATAAATCCCACTAATATTATAAATGCGAAAGTTTGGATGTGAGTTTGTGAGGATGTTTGTTACTCAATCTCGCAAAATCCTCTAGACTAAACGGATTTCAATTAAATTTGGTACACGGGTAGAAAAATACCGGGAATAGCACATAGGGTACGTTTTAACCCGAAATTTCCACAGGAGCGAAGCCCCGGGGCGCAGCTAGTAGATACGAGTAAATATGTGCGACACGGAATTGGTACTATACAATTACTACTGTACACTTATGATGACCAAAACACAGTACGTGTACAGAAATAGTTAATAGTATAGCTTTTTGTCTAAAGATAGAGCGCGTCTGGTGGGTAATGGCAAAACGTCTGTAATTTTCGTTCAAATATAGTTATTTAATTCAGAGGCAAAAAGTTGAGTTTTATTTAAATCTCATGCAATCAAAGCATCAAAAAAAAAAAAATATGCTGTGTCAGAATCGTCAGAGGTTTAAACAGCCACTGAAGAAAATAAACGCCTCTGAAGAAACTCTTCAAAATGTCACTTTTACCATGAACATATAAAGTATGTCTTAAGTATATTAATTTTTAATTTAATAAAGTACCTATGCAATTCATATATGTAAATCTATACATATAATCTGGCTGTCTGTCTGTCTGTATGTATGTACGCGTTTCACGCAAAAACTACTGGACGGATTTGAATGAAACTTTTTTTGTTGTATAATGTATAGCTATTAAGCCTGGGCAACATATAGGCTATAATTGATTTTGAAAACTGGAACACCTGATGAAGAACCATAGCAGAACAGCTAAACTAAGAAATATGGATATGGTGCCTTAACAAAAGTCATTCAACCTGATGAGCATTTTCTGCTGACGTATAAAAATTGAAGATCAGGAACATCTGATGAATAACTCCAAGAGGCCAGCTTCACTATAACATATATGGTAATGGCGCTTTAGCAAAACTTGATTAATCTGATGAGCATTTTCTGTAGACGTATAAAAATCGAAGATCCTTAACATCTGAAACAGTTTGGAACACAAAAAGACTTTTCATCTAAGCGAAACTCACACGGGCGAAGCCGCGGGCAACAGCTAGTATATATATATATATATATACTGAGTCATTATTACGTCTTGTACTAAGACAGCTTGATATATAAAAAATCTTTTTCACCAAAAAAAATGTCATAAATGCGTTCTATTCTATACATAATAGTCACTCCAAGGAAATGTATGTGGATCGATGTCCGCTTCTATTCCCGGTCGGTTGGGAAACACAACGATATGTGGGGAAAGTACCGATAGCAAAATGTACACTAATTTATTGACATGTAATATGTGGATGGATGGGTTTGTGGCAAAAGAGTAGGAAGGAAGTATCAAATGAGATGGCAAGCGACAGATCGAAATTGAGGAAATTATTTATTTATTTAAACTTTATTGTACACACATACAAAAGTACAGTACAAAACTGAAAGCATTGTCTGACAGTCAAACCTTAGTAACCTTAAACCTTAGTTAATTATCATCTGTGTGTGTGTGCGACCTCGTAGAACGCACTCCGACCAGATTGCGGACCTCCTTAAAAAGGGAGATATTAGGAGCACCTATAACCGGAGAGCATGTATGAAGAGAGTGATGAGTAGTAGAGGAAGCAAGAGAGATCTGTAAAGATCGTAGCAAGTGGAAATCGCTAGACCCTGCCTACCCCCACGGGAAAAAAGCGTGATAATATGTATGTATGTATCATACTGTACCCCACATAAAAGTGGGAAGAGGTCAAAGAGAAGAAAAAGATAGTCATGTCACATGCCTTTAGACGACTTGAATAAGATCTGACCCCAGTATTATCTAACACAAGCGATGCAAGAATGAAAAGAAACATAGCTGCTTATAGCTTCCGATTTGTTCCGAGTATACTATTCAGATACTTAGCTTCTATATAACGCAACATTGAAATAAATTCCTATCGTACTTATCTTACGTAACTAGCCAATGATACGTCAACAAAACCCTAACCTACCTATGGACAGGATCCCTACTTAACATCTAATAAGTTCGGAGAATGACCCAGGAAACAGAGAGAAACCAGCAAGAGGGAAATCTCATCCCTCGTTGCTCGAGTGATAAAAAAACTGTCCGTACGTAAACTTACCTTTAAGTATTTTTATGACGTCAACTAACTAAAAAACAAGTACTATTTTTTTAGCCCATTTAAATAAAATTATTTTTATTTCATTTCATTTCTATACTTGTATATTTTTACTATTTAAATATATAATACTATCTGGGTAAATAACTGCTCTCTATCGTCGAAATTAAAACAGAATTCTCAAATAGTTATTTTGCTGTCTGTCCAAACATGCAACCATCTCGCCTGCCACGTGGAATTATTTATTTTCAATATAATAGCCGGGTATTTAGACATACGAAACGATAAGAAAGTTTGGATGTTTGTTACTCAATCTCGCCGCAATCGCTTAGCCGATTTCGTTTGTCTGAATCTACACTATCTATTTATAGATAGATTCGTATAATACAGATAATAACACTGAAACTAGTCTATGTCTGTACAGGAGATATTTAAGAAATACTCTTAAAAGTATTTTTAAGCATTCATATGCTACACATCTGTGTGAGTGAGTGTGTGAGCTGTGTGTGTATCTAAGTGCATCTGCACTTTTAAACATAATATAAGCTAGTTTTGTGGTTTACTAAATGTTGTCACCAACAAAATATTTCTAACTTATTTCATTATGACTTTAACTAACAAATTGTCCGTCTTTCAGCTTGATAAATAGTCTTAGCGTTCGTGCGTGCCATGATGAATAATCGTCAAAGTCTAGGTCTCATATTAGAGGACTCAAAAATAAAAATGTTGGAGCATCATTATTAGGGCTGTGTCGAAAATTGTACTTTCGTTATCAATACATAGTACAAACTAAAGTCGCTAACTACATCTAGACGCTTAGATATTTTTGATAGATAAATCGTTTCTTTGATGCTACAAACACACATACAAAGATATAAATACGAGACATTTAAAACAAAAAAAAATACATGAATATATGTTGCCATAATCAATAAATGTGTGTTGCAGCAAAACCAGTCCGAAGTCCGAGTTGCCAATGTTCCATGTCATTAATAAAGAAGTAGTTAATTGTTATATATTTTCTCTGCTTTTGGTATCCTATAAATATAGTATTTATTTATAAATCAACATGTCAAATATCCTAACGCGTGTACTGGACATGGGATGAATTCATAAATATGCGCATTTTGATGCGAAAATAAAAACAAAACAGCGAATAGACGCGGCGGCTACAGACTCGACTTTATCGAAACGATATGTATGAATGGCATAATATTACAGCTTTTATTTATTTGTTCATTTATTTGGGAACCATACTATTTATTTTATTGCTGTATGGTTGTATTGCTACAGGAATATTAATTGATAAATCTAACTTAGAATTGCGGACTACTTAAAAGGGAGATATTAGGAGCACCTTTAACCAGTATAGAAGCGAGAGAGATCTGTAAGGATCGTAGCAAATGGAAATCGTTTGGCTCTGCCTGCCCCCACGGGAAAAAGACGAAAGGAAAAAGGCGCGATAATATGTACGCATATGTATGAAATGCAGTGGATATTAAAGTATTACAGGCCAACCCTAACGCCAACTGCGCTAGCGCCCCGGTTCGCGGAAGTTCGCAAATAGCGAACGCACGTGACGTCACCGCACATGTATTCACGTGTGTCAGTGAGACATTTCGCGAAGAACAAAGACATTTGTCATGGCTTGAGGTAAGAATAGGTTATATTATTATTACAGTCTGTAAACGTCATATTCGAAACACTATGGCGATTAACACACTGCACCGCGCTCCGTTGAGAGCGCGGGGCTGCAGATAACATTGTATGCAAGTATTGCAATCCCATCCTACTTAATATGCTAAAGTTTTGATGTGTGTATGTTTGTTACTCGAATCACGCAAAATCTACTGGACGGATTTCGATGATATTTGATACAAAACTAGAACTACCTGGAATAGCACCAACTTTTTATCCCCAAATTCCCAAGGGAGTAAAGCCCCGGGGCACGGCTAGTTTGTATATTAAACACGCCTTTTTTCCGAGTTGAATATGCCGATTCTTATTGCCGCTGACGCGGACACAGCAGGGTGGTTATGTGGGGCTCTAACCTAAAATAAAAATACCCTAATATCCCTTTTTGCACTTATATCCGGGACTGCTGGTACGACGGAAGACCCCATCATTCTTCTGCAGGATATAAAAAACGCCTAGGACAACACACTCACACGTCAGCGTACGAGCAATATAATCTGCAGTCCTGCGCTGCTACGCGACGGAACGCGGTGCAGTGTGATAAAGGCCTACAGCTGTGAGAAGTGAGAAATCCAGGCTATATTTGGTCTGTCCACCCGGTCGAACTATGGGTACATTAAGCTGCGGAATGCAAGAACTGTTTTGTTGGTAATTGGCAATCTCTGGCTAAGTCAGATGCCTATATGAAACCCAGAAAATTGTGAGAATCTTCGACTGCGAAAAACAAAGAATTCCTGTATAGATTTTTTTCTCAAAATTCACGAATTACGTCTACTTTTAGTAAATGGACCTTTCGCAGGTCTCCATCTAGGGTTGCTTAATGAAAATGAAAATGAAAATGAAAAATCGTTTATTCAGAAAGTATGCGTTAACAATATTTTGTTGCGCTGACACCCATTAAAGGTTTCCCTGTGGCATGGGAGTCAGGCTCCTTCCAATAGACGGTTACAAAAAATTTCATACTTCAAACAAAAATTGATACCGAAGTTACACTTTGTAAGATGAATAATCATATAAAACACAAAATGAGAAATCCAACACACTATATCAATGTACTGCACAAAACAATAATAAAACAGCAAAATCCATACCATTCATGTCAAATTAGCACTTCAAATAAGTCTTCAGTCTCGTCATATGTCTTATTTATTAGCCAAGTAAAGAGAGTTTTTTTAAAGAGGTTGTTATTTGTTGTTTTTATGTTTCTGTCTATTAGTAAAAGTTTGTTGTAAATCTTTGGTGCAATATAATTGTAGAATCTGCGGGCAAATACGGTTTCGATTCTGGGGACAGGACAGTGTTGGATACGCCTGGTAGTAATTGGCAGTGTGGGAACTGCCCTTTTATGGAACCTAATGAGACTAGAAAATATAAAAAGTTTACGAACTGACAAAACTTTTGCTCGATCGTACAAATCAATTGTAGGATAACGAAACGGTAGACCTAGGATAACTTTAATGACTGCTCTTTGGGCTCTTTCTACTACTAGCATACGAGTTTTGGTGGCTCCGCCCCATGATGTGATACAGTACGTTAGGATGCACTGGCAGAGGGCTTTGTATACCGACATAAGAAGTTTAGGGTCCCCAGCTATTTTCAGTCTTTTAAATATGTAAATTAATTTTCTAGCTCTAGCAGAGATCACTGAAATGTGTGGGCCCCAGCATAGGTTTTCATCCACAACCACTCCCAAATACTTCACTGTTTTGACCCGCTTTAAATGAGAGCAGTTACAAGGGTCCGAACCATTGTTTGGTGCTCTATTACAAGGGAATGTGTGAATTTTGACTTTAAAATTAGCTGCTGGGCTAGAAGCCAAAGTTTTATAAAAGCAGATAAAGTTAGATTTGTCGGCGTTAAGCGTCAAAAGGTTGTCTTCCATCCACGTTGTAATTTTGGCAAGTCCAGCTTCTGATAGGGCCTCTACCCCGGCCCACGTTTTATCATGGAATATAACCGCGGTGTCATCGGCAAACATGATCACATCTGCTCCGAGAATATTTAAGCTACATAGGTTGTCAATATAAAGTAGAAAGAGGGTAGGTCCGAGTGTGCTCCCTTGTGGCACACCGTATGAGCATTTTGCTCCAGTGCTTTTGTGATCTTTAACTTTCACAAACTGTTGTCTGTCACAAAGGTAATCCTTAAACCAGTCATGGACGACTCCTCTAATTCCAGCGTCGTAAAGGCGCTTCAACAGGATTGGGATAGAGACCGTATCAAAAGCTTTTTGCAAGTCCAAAAAGAAACCGACACAACGTTCTCCCTTATCCAGATGGGAGCTAATAGAAGATGTCAGTTCCAGCAATGCATCCTCGGTTGACCTGTTTTTCCTAAAACCATACTGGTTGCCAGATATTAGGTTAGAATTTTCCAAATAAGTGATTAGTCTTTTATTGACAATTTTTTCAAGTATTTTAGCTAGTGTTGATAAAAGTGATATGGGTCTATAATTTGTGGGTTGATCTTTACTTCCACTTTTGTAAACTGGACAGATAACACCATTTTTAAATTTTTTAGGAAAAATACCATTAGAAAGGCTGAGGTTGCAAATAAAGGCTATTGGTTCTACCAGCAAATCGTTAAAAATTTTTAAAAATAATACTGTTATTTTATCTTCGCCTGGAGCTGAGTCCGTTCTCAGGCTAATACAAGCATTATTACAATTTCGGTCAACGCAATAATTTAAAAAAAATGCAGCGAGAGGAGATGTGTTTTAAGAACCAAAAGAATTTCAAAAATTTTCGGTTACTTTATATCCTAAGAACGACCATCGACTATATTCAAATACTAGCTGTCGCCCGCGGCTTCGCCCGCGTGAGTTTCGCTTAGATGAAAAATCTCTCTTGGAGCTTTTCATCAGATGTTCCAGGTCTTCAATTTTTATACGTCAGCAGAAAATGCTCATCAGGTTGAACGATTTTTACTAAGGCGCCATTTCCATTTATGTTATAGTTTAGCTGGTCTCTTGGAGCTTTTCATCAAATGTTCCAGATCTTCAATTTTTATACGTCGGCAGAAAATGCTCATCAGGTTGAACGATTTTTGTTAAGGCACCATTTCCATATTACTTATAGTTTAGCTGTTCCGTTATGGTTCTTCATCAGGTGTTCCAGTTTTCAAAATGAATTATAGCCTATATGTTGCCCAGGCTTAATAGCTATACAACAATAAAAGTTTCATTCAAATCCGTCCAGTAGTTTTTGCGTGAAACGCGTACATACATACAGACAGACAGACAGACAGACAGACAGACAGACAGACAAGAAATTCCAAATATTTTTTTTTGCTTTCTATTGTTCTTTTTAGGTCTCCCTCTATCCATTTCAGTCAAAAATATTTAATGTACAGACAAAATATTTTTACTGTTTTATTATATGTATAGATAACAACTTCTGTATGATCATTCATATCTCTATGATACGACCTTTTAGTTGTGGCTCTGAACTCGCAGCAACAATTGCCCCAAACATGATACGTAGTCCTGACCCGAATTAGGCAAAATGCAATATGTCCGGAATGTCAGTTCGCTGGGACCTTGCAGCAAATGTCGCATCCGACGCTAATGTTCCGCGCGCTTCCGCCGGATGTGACGTCACACCTTAAACTTAATTAACACCGGGATATGACAATATTTGTCCTGATACCTACGTTATGTCATATAATAAGACTATATTTCACTTTCAAAATTGCACACAATAGGCAAAGGCACACAATCTTTTCTGTATCCTGTATCCTCGCACCCAAAGGGATTGAAAAGTGTATAAGGCGGTCTGAACACTTTAATTCATCATTTCACTTTATGAAGTTCCAATTGTATGGTCTCACACATGCAATTTTCTTTGTATACCTATTGAATGTATTTGTAATGTGTGTATTTTCTTTGTATACCATCTCTTTTAGACAGTCAGTCCAATCAAGTGGACAAACCTGACTGCCGATGTCCACGTTTGGTCTAGGTAGCGTAGCGACTATCCCACGAAATATCGAAATTAAAACAAACACAGCCAAAAGAAAATCTATCCGCTATACTCTATTTATCTTTCATACGTCTGTCTCTTAGACCCTTCAGAATCTAATTTATAAGTCGAGGCGATGGTTTTTTTCCAATAATTGCTTGGGATGCTCGAGCGCTACCTAACTACAGATAGAGGGATAATTATACGGGTCCCGTAATACATTGATACAGAGATCTAGATTGCTTTGAGCACGAAATAAATCAGCGTCTTATCTAATAAGAGGGTTTAACTATAACTTAGGTACACATATTTCTGGGTGTGATAAGAAGGGATAGAATAAGAAATGTTTACGTGATGGGAAGTTTGAAGGTTGCACCTGTAACTGATAAGGTTGGAGTAATAGACTCACTTCGTTTGGACACGTGATGAGAAGAGAAGAGGAACACTAACTAAGAAGAGCTGTGTCAATGAAAGTAGGTGGATATAGGGGGAGAGGAAGGCCTAAAAAGAGATGGATGGATTGACAATGGCTAAGGATAGAAAATTGTGGAGAGAAAGGACATTTTGCGCCGACCACAGATGATAGGAAAAGGTAAGGCTGATGATGATAAAAATATATCCCTCCGTCTCAAATGTATGCTTTCTTCGTCCCAAATTTAGGAAGAAGGAAGCATCATTTAGGAGGAAGCAAATATTTTTAATGTGGGACAAAAATCAGTGGGCCAAACGAAAAAATAACCCTCATTTCTTGTGTGGGCAAAATTAGTGTAAAATTTCAAGCTGAAGGCACAGATAAGTATCAATACTACCAATCTGGACCTTGGACATTGTACAACACACTGGAGTAGATTGAACAAGCAACAAGCCTGATCAAGAACAACTGTAAAACCATACTGGATATAAGTTGATACAAAGATATTTGGTATTCTGTAAAAACTTGCCCAACAGTACAAACAAACAAAACAACTAAGGATCATTGTGAAGGACTTGAGACGGTACTAAAAATTTACGAGCGAAGGACTAGAGAAAACAAATCGAGTGAGGTCAAATAAAACTAATAATTACTTGAAGACAAACAGTTTGCGATGACCGACTGGCATTGCTAATTGGCAAAAGTCCATTATACGTTGAGAATTAGCTAAATTTAAAAAGTAATTAAAATATATTGAACAATTTGAACTCGCTTTTACCTAACAATACTTTCATTCCTCTGTTTAAAGAGGTTCTAATGTTGGTTCTATCAGTAAAACCTCGTGGAAGTTTTCTTTAGAGAAGTTCTTAAGGTTTTGTAGAACTGTCTGGAATCCTTCTTACTATAATATTATAAATGCGAAAGTTTAGATGTTTGTTACTCAATCACGCAAAGTCTACTAGATGGATTTCGATGAAATTTGTTACACGGGTAGAAAAATACCAGGAATAGCACATAAGGTACTTTCCATCCCGAAATTCCAACGGGAGCGAAGCCCCGAGGCGTAGCTAGTAGATTATAGTTTTATAAGTAGAACTGCACTGTTATTTTTACGAGAAAACTGAAGAAATTTTTATCTGTATCAGGAGACCACATACACAAATACATGTATGCATTGTGTATGTGGTCTCTTTCGTCAATGCATAGCACAACCCTACAGTCTTGATCGTAGCAATTAGTGCGACCTTGGCCGTAAGCATCCCGCCAGAATCACAATAGGGCACGTTTAATGAACTGTTCGCAGCTAAGGAAACACTACGGTCGTTTTTGTCTTACGAAAACGACTTCAGTAAGTTAAAATAAGAAAAGTACAGTAGTACAATGCTCATAGACATATTTCGTAAAATCTAAAGAACTATGCCATTTAATTCATTTCATTAGTTGAACATTTCATTAGTCGTTATCTCTGAATACTTTTTTGTTGATTCTTTCTGTTTTCTTTTCCTGTGGTAGTAAACATATATCGGGCAGTGATTTCTTAGTTCTACTTTAGTACTTCTAGTAACTACATTGCATTTTTCACTATACTTAGATAACAAACTTTTTAGAACAGTCCACTACTCCGTAGACAGACGAAATGGCAACTGACAAGATATCAGCGCAGTACAACAGCGTCCTGTTCAGATAAAATTTGTGCTCTTTTTGCAATAAATAAACATGTTGACTTGTATATGTTTGGGTTTACATATCCGTGAATCGAATATATTTTCACTAAAAATCAGTTTGATGATCTGGACACAGCGGATAAGACTGGAAAGGCAACGCACAGCGGATAAAGAGGAATGGAGAACTAGAGGGGAAGCCTTTGCCTAGCAGTGTGACCCTATCAATACATATAATAAAGCTGTAACTGGTTTGTGTCAGTACTTAAGCGATATTTAAGAAAGAGAACCGGGAGGGAGCCTCCTTTATAGAGCCAATAAAACCATTTTTTTCTTTTTTTTTAATTTTTGTCTTTCTGTCTGTATGTTTGTACGCGCATCACGCAAACACTACTGGACCGAATTTGATGCTATTTTCACTGTTGTGTTGTTGAAGGTCTAACTTAAAATCTGGCATAGGTTTCATTTTGATACGTCACTAAGAACCTGAGATATTAACAATAGTAAATTACGCGCGGACGAAGTTCGCGAACACAGGTTAGTATGCTAATAAAAGTCATAGTTTACACAGGTAGAATAAAACCTGTAATGCCACATAGAGTATACCCCAAAATTTCCAAAGGAACCGAGCCGGGAAGTGAATATAGTCCAAATGAACCCGGTAATACCCTTAACAGTCAAATGGACGAACGTAATTTTAATGATGGTCCATTTACAGATTTAAAACGCAAACGGCATGTTTAACAGCCAAACTGATGACCGTTAAAAGGGATGGCTGGCCCGGATTAATTAAATCAGGGATGATTGGACATTTTTCCGGACCATTTTTCTTTTAGGTCCCCATTTGTCATTCGTGTGAACTTTGCGCCTTTTTGGGCTGGAGTACTAATAAAGTTAAATTCTGTTTTAGTTGCGTTGCGACTCTTTTAAAAATAAGCATTAATTATTATCAATACATATAATAAAACAGTAAAAATATTTTGTCTGTACATTTAGTATTTTTGACTGAAATGGATAGAGGGACACTTAAAAAGAATAATAGAACGCAAAAAAAAAATTTGGAATTTCTTGTCTGTCTGTCTGTCTGTATGTATGATCACGCTAATCTCCGAAAGTACTGAACCGATTTGAATGATACTTTTTTGTTGTATAGCTATTAAGCCTGGGCAACATTTAGGCTATAATTTATTTTGAAAACCGGAACACCTGATGAAGAACCTTAACAGAACAGCTAAACTATAAGAAATATGGAAATGGTGCCTTAACAAAAGTCGTTCAACCTGATGAGCATTTTCTGATGACGTATAAAAATTGAAGATCTGGAACATCTGATGAAGAACTGCAAGAGACCAGCTACACTATAACATATATGGAAATGTCGCCTTAGTAAAAGTCGTTCAACCTGATGAGCATTTTCTGCTCACGTATAAAAATTGAAGATCTGGAACATCTGATGAAAAACTCCAAGAGAGATTTTTCATCTAAGCGAAACTCACGCGGGCGAAGCCGCGGGCGACAGCTAGTAATTAATAATTATAAGATTTGCACGCCCAACAGTAATTAATAAAATTTTGATATGTGTCGGAGTAACCTATCCAAAAAGAAAAATACCCACCTGATCAATTATGATTTCTTTATATCCGAATGATGATCAGGCTAACAAATGACATAGGAAAGCGCAAGGATTATAGGTAAACGATAGAGGGTGGAACGGACGCTTTAATATAAAGAAAATTCAGGTGGAAGACGAATGATAGGGGATAAATCCGAAATTTATCCAGCGG
Source organism: Ephestia elutella (assembly GCA_018467065.1). Classification (NCBI taxonomy): domain Eukaryota; kingdom Metazoa; phylum Arthropoda; class Insecta; order Lepidoptera; family Pyralidae; genus Ephestia; species Ephestia elutella. The sequence continues at coordinate 11,673,564 of CM031594.1, read as the reverse complement.
GGCCACGAACCAAAATCCTACTAAATGCGAAAAAGTCGTGTTACTGTTATTGGGCTTTAATTCAAAACACATTGTTTGTATGTATGTATGTTTGTTTGTTCCGCGATAACTCTCAACCGTTGAATTAATTTCGATGATATTAAGAATACGTGTAGCAACTATCCATAGAATTTTTAAGTTAGTTGCGCAACAAAATCGGGTCAGTCGTTTTCGAGATATTTTAAAATAATAATCGCGAGGTCTTAGTTCGCGGCGAACAACTAGTATAATTTGAGATGATTTGACACAATCCTCAAACAAAGTATCCTTATAACAAGTATGTAATCAATATTTTTACAACCTTGCAATGTATGTATGTTTGGGTCAAATGCTGCAAACCAAATTAAGTAGAACTAATAGGATGCTCCAAGATCTCCGTGACGACAATAAAAGCTTGTGCCAAAAATGAAATTTTTGTACAAAACTCTTTCTAATATAATTCACCCATCGAGAACTTCCTCCGAGACACAAAACAATAACAATTTTAACATTGACCTTGACCTAACTATCTGACAACCTCTTATTACCAAGGTCACCCAACACTTCTTACACTATGACCACCCGCAGTATTCGTGGCCACACTGTTATTTTCCCCTAAATTGTTGGCACTATCGGCGCGGCAATGTGAGCTTTAATGTATAAGTAATAAGAGTTTGGGATGTAGACATGCGGGTATGCCCTTGGGTGCGCCGTTTGGCGATCAAAATCTGAGGCATTCCACCACTCCCATGCAAACAGTGTGATTTATTATGAAACTCAATTTTACATACAAATTGGACAGCAAATATTAACAAAATGGAAAGAAAGGTTGGACGTTGATTAAGTATTTTGAAATTAGTTTCAGACCCTTCGTGTAAGAGGGATTTTTCCATGAAATCCTACTTGACAGGTTTTGATAATGAATGTTTGGATACCTACATGGATGTTTAACGAAAAAACTTCAGGACAGATTTCGATGAAATTTGGTACACGGATAGAATAAAATCTGAAATAGCAAATACTAATTTTATCCCGAAAATAATTTTTATCCCGAAATTCCCATGGGAACGAATCCTCGGGGCAAATCAATTATATCCATCCGGATTTTCTTGACATACTTAAATACATATTATCACGCCTATTTCCTGTGGGGGTAGGCAGAGACTAGTGATTTTTTCTTGACTGAATAGCCAAATTCTTTTTCTGATATGCTGATAGCATTAATGGCGGACCTAAAAGCCTAGTGATTTTTCTACCAGTCAACCAAATGGGTGATGCTGAGAAGACAAAAGGTTAGTGCAAGTACTTCAATACGAAGAATCGCAGATATAGACATCGTAGCATTATGTGCAATGATTTTTTATTTTTTTATTGCAGCCTATATATGTTGCAGCCTGTCTCCGCGTGAATTAGACGAATAATATGTATGTAGGAAATACAAATAAATGTCAAGTTAGATCAAGACCATGTGCGATTTTATGATCTACACGTACGTACAATCATTTAATGTATTAAGCATAAATTTTATACTAGATTCTCATCGAAGTGGAACAGCTATAAACTATTTTATCACTACTAAGTACTACAAAATAGAATTTGAGTAGTAGCGAGTCGGAGCTACAACAGTAAAATAGTTGCAAACTTCTTGTTTGTTCCAAACTAACAAAATCGCTCTGGTGTGGAGTTCGCACCACTGTAAACAGAATACTTTTTACTTTTGTAACAAGCTAATTATTAAAAATAAAAAACACGACTGACGAGTTTTTACTCAAAAAGTACATACAAACATATAAGTTATATACATTTTTGAAATCGGTTTTTATAGCCCTTCAATTTGATACCCCACTCGATAAGATTGACCAAATTTTATTTTTTTGGTCTGCTATTTATCGCATATATAATCCGCCATTTTGTTTTTATGGTGACGTCATATAGCCTATGTCACTCGGAGGAATGCAAGGTATCTAAAAATACCTCTCACATCAAAATCGGTTAAGCCGTTCAGGACTTATGGTGGAATAAAGAAACTTACATACATACATACATGAACCCTGAAAACATAACACTCCTTTTTTGGTCAGTCGTGTAAAAACACTAGCTTCGGGCGCGACTTTGTCTACGCATAATTTACTTATCTATACTACTATACTATCTAATCTATTACTATTTAATCTATATCTTTTACTATTCTATATAGAGTTGAAGTTTGTGAGTTTGTATTATAGAAAGTCGACTGCGCTTGGTCATCTCGAGAGAATGAAGGATCGTGGCGTCAAATCAGCCTACCTGGGAAAAGTGTCAGTCGGGCGCCCCAGATATCGCTGGAGATACTGTGGAGGCTGATCTGTGTAAGCTGGAAGCGGTCAACTGAAGTCTATGGCGCTCTCTCGTATCGGAGGCCAAGATCCACTTTGGGGTCACTGAGCCAGCGGAGTAAGTAAGTATTATAGAAAGTACATAATCTCTGGATCCACTAAACCGATTTCAAAAATTATTTCACCAATAGAAAGCTACATTATTCCTGGGTGACATAGGCTACCATTTATGTATATACCTCCCGAGAGATGCCGGGGCGGAGCGCTAGTTTAGTATCTCGTATGTACAATGCGGAGAAAGATTCGCTGAGATCCCCTATCTCAGGAGCACAGGGCGGGCGCTTCATAGAAACGGGGCGTCAAATATACCTCCTACTACTACAAATGAAACTGTATATCCGTGAACACGTCAGTAACATGTCAATGTGTGAGTTTTCATAGTCATAGCGTCCCAATACACACAAGAACGGGGGAGAAGTGCGGGAGGTGCGGGGGGTGCCATATTGCGGGAGGGGCAGGGAGGTTCCTTTCTGTATTTAGTACTTATATTAACTCGGTGTCAGGGGTCAGGGCAGGTTACTATGCAGCTGACTGTACATAGGCCAGTCAGTTTTATTTATCGTATATAGTTATGTTTGGTATATACGTTTTTCGAGTAGTCCAATCCAGTCAATCTAAGCTCTATAATGAAGACAATTGAACTATTGAATGCAATTGATCTGCTTATTCACGTGTTGTGACGCAATAGCTACATTGGCTTATTGACATTATTGTTCCTATGCAAGTATATTTTTTTAGACATGGGGTTTAAAAAATAGCAATATTGACGAATCGGAATATGATCCATTTTCCATTTCATAAATACTTAAAAATGAACCTTATAAGTGATGCTGAAGGTTTAATTTAAAATATTTAGGAAATGGGAAATGTATCCTATTCTTATTCAACAATGTGGCTTCACTTGTATGGGAAATGTTCAAATATCACATAAAAGTTGATGAAATCTCTCCTACTAGTTAAAAGTAAATCGAAAGTAATCAAGTGCCGCCATTTGTTATTTGAGTAGTGTCACGAGCAGTGCATTTGTATCGAATTTTAGATCTTATTACATTGTTTTAAGGACCGAAGTGACATATTGACAATACATTATTTAGATTGAAATCTAATTTCGTTTGAAGTGTACTGACAATTTTTATTGAGTAGCGATGGGCGAAAACAATGTGGCCTGTGGTGTGACCCAAGAATAGCACCAACCCATCTCTTCCCGTGGGTGTCGTAAGAGGCGACTAAGGGATTTAAAACACCGGAGGATAGGCAGCAGCATCTTTCCGCGTACTATGCCATCACACTGCGATCGCCAACCCGCCTGCCAAGCGTGGCGATTACGGCAAAACCCTCCATGGATGAAATCCTTGGCGGAGGCCTTTGTCCAACAGTGGACGTTTTTCGGCTGAGAGAAGAAGAAGAAGGGCGAAAACAAACAAATTTTATCGATTAGGAGTAAATTTATACTAAAGTAATTTCCACGATTTGAGTTAGATATAAAATAATAGTGATTAAACCATTTTTAATAAAAACTTTAAAATACAACATCCCTAAGAATATACCTTTAAAATTACAACATCCCTAAAAATATAGCAAAAAATTAAAAACTTAAACGATAACTATTGTTTATTGTTTGATTTTCGATGCCTTTTGGTCTTACAACCAGCCATGTAAAATTGTAGTTATACTATAAGAATACTTAACAAGTAAGTAATACTGTAACCACTGTACTGTACCAATAAATAAATAAGGTACAGCAGTATTCCCGTATCACCAAATTCCCATAGCATTTTACCATAACACAAAATTCATTCACAACAATACCAAAACAGCAAACACTAATGAACCGTAACACTCGCGCGCGTTTACGTTACGTTTGCGTTACGTCAAGCACGAGTCGTGTTTAGACGAGGCGACGAGACGGGGCGGCCGCGGCCGACCCACTGAAACGCTGAAACAGCTGAATTTTCAAGCTTCGGAAGCTCGGGAACAAAATAATGATTGTACAGAAGTTTGTGCACGTATATACTTATCAATTTTAATTAGCTGTCAGTTCGCCGTTTATACCAGATGGTTTTGGTAAAGTTTTAAATAAATAAATAAGCTTTTAAAATTTTTCCCTTAATTGTTAGTTTTATTCTATTTCGTTTTCATGCAAATATAAACAAATAATGTTATTCCGTGGATTTTATTAACAAATCGTTTTCGGTTTTGGCCAGGAAGATTAAAGTACATAAAAACAAATATATTAATCTGGCTTCCTAGCAAATCATTTGGGTTTTAAAAAAGGGTTACATTATGGCATGGCCATAATATTATTTTGATTACTTACAATAATAAAATTTTATAACTAAATATTATAAAATTTTAAGAAACACTGTCATCTATTCTGCAAAAGGTTGCAAGGGCAAACACTGAATTGCATTGCAATAGGTACTATGAATATTATGAAATTCCCGCTTGACCATTTCGCTATTGTGTATATTTATTAACGTTCATGTAGTAAACATGATTTCATTGTTAAAATACTTACTTTAGGTACAAATAAAAATCCAAGTTAGACAAGTCAGGACAAACACTTTCGTACGAAGTGCCAATTCTGTACCAATTTTATTTTGTGTACAGGGGTGTTTAGTTCGGTTCGACGCGGCCATAGGGAGCTTCGACAATCTCGTAATTTGTTTAACTATGCTATCGTAACTCGTGCGTCAGATCAAAATAATGTTTGCTTATCTCTTTGATTGAATTTATTTTATAGCTATTAAATCATAGTATGCGAAAGAAAAATAGTCCAAAAGCGAGTTATGCGAAACAAAACAGTAGGTACGCCAAAGTAATGTTATGCCAACATAGTTATGCCAAAGTATATTGGGATAAAAAACATTATGCGAAAAGAAGGGATCCCCTCTCACACACCAACACAAAATATAATGTACTAGCAGCACATAAGAGCTTTGCTCCCGTGGAAATTTTAAATCGGGATGAAAGGTGCCTCATGTGTTATTCCCGGTTATATTCTGTAGTAACAAATTTTCTTTTTGCGTGAAAAATGTAACAAACATCAATTCTCAAAAACTTTTACGTTTATTGATGTAAATACATCACGGCTTTGCAGTAAAATCGCCTCGAATGCCGTGACGGAAAATGGTGGAAATGATCGTCTTGTAAAAACATCGGAGCATTACATGTTACATGACGGCCAATTTTTGTTTATTTGGAACTTTAGTAATTTTTATGCCATCGATGCTCAGATGTTTTTACATCTTCCAGGCGTCCATTGACGGCTAACTTTTTTGTATTGTCGGATTGTAATCTATTAATATAACATCCTTAATAACATGCGATACCAAACGCTGCATAGCTGAAACGCAATTAAAAACCTATTTATATCGCGTATTGACTTAGATTGACGCGGCCATTATAATATGAGAGACTGAACGATGTTGGATGCAGAGAACATTGAATGCGGATAAACTTGCCTAGATGTGCTAATCCTACTAAAATAATACCTAAATGCGAAAAGAGAGTTTGTGAAGATGTTTGTTACTCAATCACGCAAAATCTACTGGACGGATTTCGATGAAATTACACGGGTAGAAAAATACCCGGAATAGCACATAAGGTACTTTTTATCCCGATATTCACACGGGAGCGAAGCCCCGGGGCGCAGCTACTCTATACATATAATAAACTGTAACTGGTCTACGTCTGTACGTACATAGGAGATATTTAATATGTACGAAAGTGGCTGTACTAAATCGCAGCGCATTTTCCAAATTTATTTTCTTTTCGTGTTCTCCCTTTCTTGTGCTGAACGTGTTATAATTATCACTTTTTGTTTTAAATTTTACTTAATAGTACATTACTGCCGCGGCCTATAATGAATACTTTGCTGGTCGCGCTGATGATGGCCGAGCGCGCAGCGTAGCGCAGCTCCAGGCCGACACAGCGAGGACAGCGTGCAGCACTTGATGGACGAGCTGAGATAAAGGCCGAGACCGTAGGTCGAGGCCGACACAGCGAGGACAGCAAGGGCTGCAACGATGGCCAAGTTGGAAGGCCTAGAGCGTAGCTAGGCTAGCTCGAGGCAATCATAGCGTGACCAGCGAAGCAGTCATTGTGGGCCAAGGCTTGTATAGTGCTTTACTCAAAAATGCAAGTATCTAATCTAAATAAAACCAGCAAGTAATTTGAATAAATATATATTAATTAACTAGAAATTTAAATAAAATGACAATCATGAAAAGTACAGTTACTAAAATTCAACACCGACTTTCCCGGTTTGATATTACTAATAGTTTGCGATAATTCTAATGCGGTGTGTGACTGTTGTATTATTTCTTCATTTATTTCATCATTTTATGCTTTATCAGAACCATACACTTTAACATTGAATAGGTATTCCAGAGAGACGAAGGCTTCATTTTGTTGGAAAGATCATTGAAATACGCAAGAAAAACATTTTCGGATAAATATTTAGATTTCCTACTGATTTTCCACTGCACAAATTTTTCATATGCAAGCTTATAATTTTCCTTTGAGTTTCGCGGTATCAAATTTTCAACCACAAATTTATCTTCATCTTTTATGTCTGGCGGTGTTAAACACATATTGAATCGGAAGAATTTTCGCTTTCAGAGTCATTTTTATCAAAAAGTCACTAAGTAAATAAAAACAAAATTTTCGCTGAACCGCGCTTTTGTTACTTCTTTGGTTTTTTTAAGCAATGGTAGTTGGAACTATACAGCCAAATATGGAATAAAATCTTTTTTCACTTCTCATGCTCTGAAAGTGCTTATTTGTGCAGGATATAGGCTGCACAAAATCGAATTTTGTGCACAAGGGCATTAACGTATCTACTCATAAATGTATCTATATTAAGGCAAAGAAAATGAGCCATACAGCCAAACATGATAAAAAGTTCATAGATAGAATTTGTTATTTTATAATATTTACTCTTAATTTATTTGTCTTATGTGTTTTTAAATACATAAAAGATATTAAAATTTACATTCAAGTATGTTAGGTTATTTAATTAATTTAAGAAAAATATTTTTACAAAATTAATTTAATAGTAGGCTGTATAGGTCTGCAGCCCAAGCCTATCAATGTCGTAAGATTTAAAAAATAAAGAGGCGGGAAACAGCTCTTGTTTTTTCGTGCGTTTATTAATTTCTTCAATTTGATTTATTTCCTCGCAATCGAAGTGAAAAGCAGAGTTTATAACTCGTCCACAAAACGATTTTTATCCTCGACATTACTATCAGCCCTCGCCTTCGGCTCGTGCTGCTAAAAGTCTCGGATAAAAATGATTCGTTTTGTGCACTTGTTGTAAAATCTACTATTGCATTCGATTTTCAAAACGTTGATACGTCAAAATAGCGGCCGGCAATGTTTTGCCGGCCTGTTAGAGCGGCCAGCAAAACTTTGTCGGCCGCTATTTGAAAACAGAACGGCAAGGTCGACTTTGCTCAAACAAGGTTGTCAAAATAATGACCACATTACATGCATTTTTGAGTAAAATTTCTTAAATCTGACATGACTTACCACTTCCGCCATATAGCGGTATCTTTTCTTGTTAATTATGTACTTTCAACTGTTTATAACATAACCCATAAACCCAGTTCGCTTCCAGTAAGCATTATATCCACAACATCCACAACATAGTCTATATAGGTTAGGACGTTTCCGAGCGAACGTCGAGTGACTTTGTCGTTTATTGTTCTAATATCAATACGATCGCCTCGTTTGTTAGATATAGTTGCATTTAATTATATTATTTACGTAACTCTTCTCATAATAAATTTAAAATTTACTGTTGTATCCTTTTGAACAAGATAAAATATGACGTGAGACGTCAAAATTTATTTAGTCAATAATGTGCGTAAAAAGATCATTTTCAATCTTGACTCAACCGGGGATCGAACCCGGGACCTCCGGTGTGGCAGTCCGGCGTGATGATCGTTGGGCCACGGAGGTCGTCAGGCGACTAATATCAATATTACAACTTGCTGCCGATATTTAGGCAAAAGTGGAGCCCTTCATCAGAAGTGGGATACACTTGACCATCACGATATAAAAAGACACTCACCTGGTACAGTAGGCGTCAGAGTCTGGTCCCAAAAAGGCTCGTCCTCCATTTTGCGAAAGCTCCGTTCCACTAGGACAAGCAAAATGTTTTTTTTAATCATACACATTTTGATGTAAACACATCTATTGGCGCGGCTTGGCAGTAAAATCAACTCAAATTCCGTGACGGAAAATGGTGTCGGTGTGATCGTCTTGTAAAAACATCTGAGCATCGATGGCACGAGAAATCGATGCTCAAATGTTTCATGACGGCCAACTTTTTTCATTTGGAACTTTAATAATTTTCATTTTTACTCACTGTTGAGAAAGTGCGAGTTCGTCGACGCCTTCCGCGACTTCTTGTCACCTCCATCTTGATCTGTGGAGAGAATATAGAATTGAACACATAGTACACGGCTTCTAATTGTAAATCATATAGTGTTTTGGAAAAAAAAATATTACTAGGCTTCGCTCGCGTGAATTTTCCACGGGAACAGTGCCTTTTTCCGGGATGAAAGGTACCCCATGTCCTTCTCAGTACTTCAAACTATGTGTATAGGGCTATATGTATGCGGCTGGAAAGCGTCAAGATCGTCGCGCCATCTTTTCCTTGGCCCTCCTCTCTGACGTCGAAGGACATAGTGTTGAGAAATTGTCAATAAACTGTTAAAATAATCTATAATTTAACGCATTATTATTTTTCGATACTTTACAATATATCGACATGAAGCCGTCACATTGTCAAAAGACATGATACTTTATGGAGCGTAAAGATAAAGCTAAGATAAACATATACATATTTGAAAACACGTGTAAATTGACACATAAGTAGTGAGCACTAAGAAAGGAATTTCGGAAATTCCACCCCTAAGGCGATGAAATGAGTCAAAACCGAATTTTACATGGGCAAAGTCGCGGGCTAAAAGTTAGTAACAACTCACTGTTAGGCTGGTTGCTGTGTATCCTCTCCATGAACCGCGATATCCTGTTGTTGTGGTGCTCGCCGTCCAGACAGCAGCCCTCCTCCACCTGCTTCGCGCACAAGCGGTGCACTCGCAGTTTGCGATCTACAGACATATTGACAAGAGCTAGTAACAACTCACTGTTAGGCTGGTTGCTGTGTATCCTCTCCATGAACCGCGATATCCTGTTGTTGTGGTGCTCGCCGTCCAGACAGCAGCCCTCCTCCACCTGCTTCGCGCACAAGCGGTGCACTCGCAGTTTGCGATCTACAGACATATTGACAAGAGCTAGTAACAACTCACTGTTAGGCTGGTTGCTGTGTATCCTCTCCATGAACCGCGATATCCTGTTGTTGTGGTGCTCGCCGTCCAGACAGCAGCCCTCCTCCACCTGCTTCGCGCACAAGCGGTGCACTCGCAGTTTGCGATCTACAGACATATTGACAAGAGCTAGTAACAACTCACTGTTAGGCTGGTTGCTGTGTATCCTCTCCATGAACCGCGATATCCTGTTGTTGTGGTGCTCGCCGTCCAGACAGCAGCCCTCCTCCACCTGCTTCGCGCACAAGCGGTGCACTCGCAGTTTGCGATCTACAGACATATTGACAAGAGCTAGTAACAACTCACTGTTAGGCTGGTTGCTGTGTATCCTCTCCATGAACCGCGATATCCTGTTGTTGTGGTGCTCGCCGTCCAGACAGCAGCCCTCCTCCACCTGCTTCGCGCACAAGCGGTGCACTCGCAGTTTGCGATCTACAGACATATTGACAAGAGCTAGTAACAACTCACTGTTAGGCTGGTTGCTGTGTATCCTCTCCATGAACCGCGATATCCTGTTGTTGTGGTGCTCGCCGTCCAGACAGCAGCCCTCCTCCACCTGCTTCGCGCACAAGCGGTGCACTCGCAGTTTGCGATCTACAGACATATTGACAAGAGCTAGTAACAACTCACTGTTAGGCTGGTTGCTGTGTATCCTCTCCATGAACCGCGATATCCTGTTGTTGTGGTGCTCGCCGTCCAGACAGCAGCCCTCCTCCACCTGCTTCGCGCACAAGCGGTGCACTCGCAGTTTGCGATCTACAGACATATTGACAAGAGCTAGTAACAACTCACTGTTAGGCTGGTTGCTGTGTATCCTCTCCATGAACCGCGATATCCTGTTGTTGTGGTGCTCGCCGTCCAGACAGCAGCCCTCCTCCACCTGCTTCGCGCACAAGCGGTGCACTCGCAGTTTGCGATCTACAGACATATTGACAAGAGCTAGTAACAACTCACTGTTAGGCTGGTTGCTGTGTATCCTCTCCATGAACCGCGATATCCTGTTGTTGTGGTGCTCGCCGTCCAGACAGCAGCCCTCCTCCACCTGCTTCGCGCACAAGCGGTGCACTCGCAGTTTGCGATCTACAGACATATTGACAAGAGCTAGTAACAACTCACTGTTAGGCTGGTTGCTGTGTATCCTCTCCATGAACCGCGATATCCTGTTGTTGTGGTGCTCGCCGTCCAGACAGCAGCCCTTCCTCCACCTGCTTCGCGCACAAGCGGTGCACTCGCAGTTTGCGATCTACAGACATATTGACAAGAGCTAGTAACAACTCACTGTTAGGCTGGTTGCTGTGTATCCTCTCCATGAACCGCGATATCCTGTTGTTGTGGTGCTCGCCGTCCAGACAGCAGCCCTCCTCCACCTGCTTCGCGCACAAACGGTGCACTCGCAGTTTGCAATCTACAGACATAGTGCTAAGTCAGTTAAAATGTATACGAAAATACATAAAGGAAATAAAAATGAAAATTATAAAACTGTATACACGGGTAGAATGGAACCTGGAATAACACATGGGGTACTTTTTGTCCCGAAGGACTATTTGACCCATGGGGTACTATAGGAAAGTGTGTCGGATTATGAACCGTAACATTGTCAATGATGAACTATGACATTGTCAATGATGAACTGTAACATTGTCAATGATGAACTGTAACATTGTCAATGATGAGCTATAACATTGCCAATGTGAAACTGTAACATTGTCAATGATGAACTGTAACATTGACAATGTGAAACTGTAACATTGTCAATGATGAACTGTAACATTGTCAATGATGAGCTGTAACATTGTCAATGATGAACTGTAACATTGTCAATGTGAAACTGTAACATTGTCAATGATGAACTGTAACATTGTCAATGATGAGCTGTAACATTGTCAATGATGAACTGTAACATTGTCAATGTGAAACTGTAACATTGTCAATGATGAACTGTAACATTGTCAATGATGAGCTGTAACATTGTCAATGATGAACTGTAACATTGTCAATGATGAACTGTAACATTGTCAATGATGAGCTGTAACATTGTCAATGATGAACTGTAACATTGTCAATGATGATGAGCTGTAACATTGTCAATGATGAACTGTAACATTGTCAATGATGATGAGCTATAACATTGTCAATGATGAACTGTAACATTGTCAATGATGAGCTGTAACATTGTCAATGATGTACTGTAACATTATCAATGATGAGCTGTAACATTGTCAATGATGAACTGTAACATTGTCAATGATGAGCTGTAACACTGTCAATGATGAGCTGTAACATTGTCAATGATGAGCTGTAACATTGTCAATGATGAGCTGTAAAATTTTCAATTATGAACTGTAACATTGTCAATGATGAGCTGTAACATTGTCAATGACGAGCTGTAAAATTTTCAATTATGAACTGTAACATTGTCAATGATGAACTGTAACATTGTCAATGATGAGCTGTAACATTGTCAATGATGAGCTGTAACATTGTCAATGACGATCTAACGCCAGTACTCACATGTACACACGTAAGCTTGTGGCGCGAGCCCCCAGATGGCGTTGTCGCAGTGGTGGCAGTGCCCCACTGACGTCAACGCTTGCAGCTGTAAATGGTGCCCTCGGACTATGAACTGTAACAACATTTTCATTATCAGTTTCAAAAGCCTAGCTAGCTTTTGCCCGTGACTTCGTCTGCGCGGAATTTAGGACTGTTAATATTTCAGGTTCTAAGCGGTAACAAGATTAAATCTACGCCAGATATTAATTAGACGGGCGAACTTAAGAGCAAAAGAACTGTGAAAACATCATACACATTTTTTTAAAGCTATCGCTTCCATGCTGGTCTGAAAGTTAAAAGACAAACATTAACAAAAAAAAAACATAGAAGGTGATTGTAAAAGTCCATTAAAATAGAAGTATCAAAACGATGATGATTCTTCTAAGTCCAACAGTAATCACACTATGCTGTTAAGCGTGGCCTTCGAGTCCCACGACTCTTGACTCTGTCTACTCCGTAAAGGTTACAGAAGTGACACCGTATCTGTATAAAAAAACTCACAGGTTGGGGATGTTGTTTCGCGAGCTGTTTGACCTTCTGTTTGTACAGCTTGTCTCTCTGCAGGAATGATGCGCGGGAGTTGCCAACTGCGGACGCCACTGATGCCGCCCTGAAAAATAATTATTGTATAATTCTACTAATATTTAAAAGTAAAAAGGGATTGAAATAACACATAGAGTAACTTTTATCCTGAAATTGACTGAGGCAAAACTAATAATAGTACAAAATCAATCAATATAAAATTCTCCTGATTTTTTCAGATTTCATTTTCATTTTAATTTAAGAACATTGTTCATGTCGGTGGAGTATTTTCCATGTCTCCCTATCCTCAGCCATCGTTTTCAGATTTACATACATACATATTATCACGCCTTTTTCCCGTGGGGGTAGGCAGAGACTGGCGATTTCCACTTGCTACGATCCTTACAGATCTCTCTTGCTTCCTCTACACTCATCACTCTCTTCATACATTTGATTTGATTTGTCCGTATATATTTATTTATACATGCTCTCCGATTTTGCGAATTGGACAATTTGCGAATTGGACATTTTGCGAATTGGGCATTCTGCGATTTGGACATTTTACGACCACTGGACATTTTGTGAATTGGACATTTTGCGACTAAACGCTAATATCTCCCTTTTTAAGGAGGTCCGCAATCTTGTCGAAGTGCGTTTTTTAGATTTGACTATGCCAAATCTACAGGACGTAGGAAGGTAAAATTTGGCATGTTGGTTCCTTATAGAAGTGTAGGGGAGCACTAAGAGAGAATTTTCCGAAATTCCTTCGGGAAGAAAGTTCCGGGCTGACGCTAGTAATATATATATATTTTCCTTATTACACAAATGATTTTATATATGTACAGTTTTTTTTTTTCATCTTATAACTTACTTCACATGCTTGGCTTGCTTAGCTTTCTTCGAGCGAGGTGTCTGCCACCATTTCAACCTCACTTCTCTCGCTTCCTCCTCAGATATTACCACTAAATTCACCATTTAACTCACTACAATATCTCACTTTTTGAAAACTTCTAACAGCATGTGGAAAAAGATTTTAAAAAATTGCCAAACAAAAATAAGTTATTTAGTAAATAAATTCGTGGTTCTAAAATTGTTCCCAAAAACTAAAATTGTTCAATTTGCACAATACGAAATGACAATTACGACAAATCAAAATAGACCACGTTTTATGTTGTCAATAAGTAATAATATCATATTTAAAACAGGAAAATTGTTCCAATTATATCATAGTCGGGTTATCCTCAACAAGATTTACATTTTGTTTGGCTTTAATTATGCATAATGTAATTTTCGTAAAGTAACACTTCCGGCGAAGGAAAACATCGTGAGGAAATACTAGCTGACTGTTCAGTTTACTGGTTTTAGAAAAATAATAGAGTAATACACTACAACTGCCGCCAGATGGCGGTAGTCACCAAGACATACAATATCTGAAACTAGCGCCTCTAGCCCAAGCTAGAGGTACAAACATAAATTATGTCACTCAGGCATAATGTAGCTTTCTATTCAGTAGCGGATTTAGGGAGGGGGCACGGGGGCACGTGCCCCCCCCCCCACCCCGACTGCATTTTTGTGTACCTACTGTGGAGGGAGATTTCATGACAGTGCATATCAAGTTAAAAAATAACAGAAACGTGCCCCCCCCAAATCAGAAATAACAGAATTATTTCTGCCCATCTGGTTTATTTCTTGATTTTTTGCAAATCTGTTCCAGCAGTGGCGTAGTGAGAGCAAGTCTTTAGGATTCGTTTCAAGGCGGGCGGCAATTTGTTGCGCCCCTCCCCCCAACATGCATAGTCCGCCACGGTCCCAGAAAAAAATCCTGGAGCCGCCATTGTATTGGTGAAAGATTTTTTTAAATCTGTTCAGTAGTTTCGAATTACCCCCTACAAACAAACTCACTAACTTGTTAACACTTCCTCTTTACAATAGTAGGTACGATTAGTGCTATCAATAGCGTTGCAGCAATAGTGTTGACTATCGATAGTATTGTCAATAGCATTGTGACCTTGAAAAATAGTACTATCGATAGTATCGATATCCAATAGTTTGCAAAACTATTGATGATACCCAAAACTATCTATAGTATTGCTATTCAATACTGTCGATAGTATTGATGTTTTCTTATCAATACTATCGATGTCATCGATGGTATTGACACTTATATTTCAACAAACAATCTGACTTTGACTTTGACTTTGACAATCGATACTATTGCACTATCGATAGCTTGTAAAAATTCAATAGTATTGTAATTCAATAGTATCGATACTATCGATAGTATCGATAGTACTGATACGTGTCAATACTATCGATAGGCTAAACGATAGTATGACTATATGTGTCCAATCTTGCGAACATCAACACCGCGTTTCAGTCAGTCACAGCGCCATCTGTCTTGAGCATTATGGACTAGCTTGGATGGCGTTGTTGTTGTGGCGCAGTAGATGTTGCCACAACATCATCAATCAATACATATGAAATTCTTTCATTACTGACTGAGTGACTGACAGACAACGCAGAACTACTACGCGTAGGAAGTTGAAATTTGACGCCAGGCTGCTCAGTTATAGTATGCTATACACTAGCTACACTACCTGCACTGTAGACATATAGCAGCCGCGTACCAGAGCTTGCAATAACGCTGCTTGCGTATCGCTCGACTGTCCCGCGCTCGACGCTAGGCTGCTCAGTTATAGTATGCTATACACTAGCTACACTACCTGCACTGTAGACATATAGCAGCCGCGTACCAGAGCTTGCAATAACGCTGCTTGCGTATCGCTCGACTGTCCCGCGCTCGACGCTAGGCTGCTCAGTTATAGTATGCTATACACTAGCTACACTACCTGCACTGTAGACATATAGCAGCCGCGTACAGAGCTTGCAATAACGCTGCTTGCGTATCGCTCGACTGTCCCGCGCTCGACGCTAGGCTGCTCAGTTATAGTATGCTATACACTAGCTACACTACCTGCACTGTAGACATATAGCAGCCGCGTACAGAGCTTGCAATAACGCTGCTTGCGTATCGCTCGACTGTCCCGCGCTCGACGCTAGGCTGCTCAGTTATAGTATGCTATACACTAGCTACACTACCTGCACTGTAGACATATAGCAGCCGCGTACAGAGCTTGCAATAACGCTGCTTGCGTATCGCTCGACTGTCCCGCGCTCGACGCTAGGCTGCTCAGTTATAGTATGCTATACACTAGCTACACTACCTGCACTGTAGACATATAGCAGCCGCGTACAGAGCTTGCAATAACGCTGCTTGCGTATCGCTCGACTGTCCCGCGCTCGACGCTAGGCTGCTCAGTTATAGTATGCTATACACTAGCTACACTACCTGCACTGTAGACATATAGCAGCCGCGTACAGAGCTTGCAATAACGCTGCTTGCGTATCGCTCGACTGTCCCGCGCTCGACGCTAGGCTGCTCAGTTATAGTATGCTATACACTAGCTACACTACCTGCACTGTAGACATATAGCAGCCGCGTACAGAGCTTGCAATAACGCTGCTTGCGTATCGCTCGACTGTCCCGCGCTCGACGCTAGGCTGCTCAGTTATAGTATGCTATACACTAGCTACACTACCTGCACTGTAGACATATAGCAGCCGCGTACAGAGCTTGCAATAACGCTGCTTGCGTATCGCTCGACTGTCCCGCGCTCGACGCTAGGCTGCTCAGTTATAGTATGCTATACACTAGCTACACTACCTGCACTGTAGACATATAGCAGCCGCGTACAGAGCTTGCAATAACGCTGCTTGCGTATCGCTCGACTGTCCCGCGCTCGACGCTAGGCTGCTCAGTTATAGTATGCTATACACTAGCTACACTACCTGCACTGTAGACATATAGCAGCCGCGTACAGAGCTTGCAATAACGCTGCTTGCGTATCGCTCGACTGTCCCGCGCTCGACGCTAGGCTGCTCAGTTATAGTATGCTATACACTAGCTACACTACCTGCACTGTAGACATATAGCAGCCGCGTACAGAGCTTGCAATAACGCTGCTTGCGTATCGCTCGACTGTCCCGCGCTCGACGCTAGGCTGCTCAGTTATAGTATGCTATACACTAGCTACACTACCTGCACTGTAGACATATAGCAGCCGCGTACAGAGCTTGCAATAACGCTGCTTGCGTATCGCTCGACTGTCCCGCGCTCGACGCTAGGCTGCTCAGTTATAGTATGCTATACACTAGCTACACTACCTGCACTGTAGACATATAGCAGCCGCGTACAGAGCTTGCAATAACGCTGCTTGCGTATCGCTCGACTGTCCCGCGCTCGACGCTAGGCTGCTCAGTTATAGTATGCTATACACTAGCTACACTACCTGCACTGTAGACATATAGCAGCCGCGTACAGAGCTTGCAATAACGCTGCTTGCGTATCGCTCGACTGTCCCGCGCTCGACGCTAGGCTGCTCAGTTATAGTATGCTATACACTAGCTACACTACCTGCACTGTAGACATATAGCAGCCGCGTACAGAGCTTGCAATAACGCTGCTTGCGTATCGCTCGACTGTCCCGCGCTCGACGCTAGGCTGCTCAGTTATAGTATGCTATACACTAGCTACACTACCTGCACTGTAGACATATAGCAGCCGCGTACCAGAGCTTGCAATAACGCTGCTTGCGTATCGCTCGACTGTCCCGCGCTCGACGCTAGGCTGCTCAGTTATAGTATGCTATACACTAGCTACACTACCTGCACTGTAGACATATAGCAGCCGCGTACAGAGCTTGCAATAACGCTGCTTGCGTATCGCTCGACTGTCCCGCGCTCGACGCTAGGCTGCTCAGTTATAGTATGCTATACACTAGCTACACTACCTGCACTGTAGACATATAGCAGCCGCGTACAGAGCTTGCAATAACGCTGCTTGCGTATCGCTCGACTGTCCCGCGCTCGACGCTAGGCTGCTCAGTCGCGGGCATAATAGGCGTTCTACTACTACCACCTCCTGTTTGATAGAAAAAATATCGAATATTTTATTTATTTACTAACTTTTGCCCGCGGCTTCGCCCGCGGGAACAGTGCTTTTTCCCAGGATGAAAGGTGCCTATGTCCTTCTCAGTATTTCTAACTATGTGTGTGCGAAATTTCAGGAAGATTGGTTCAGTAGACAATGCGTGAAGAGGTAACAAACAAATAAACAAACAACCAAGCAAACTCACTTTCGCATTTGTAATTTTAGTTAGAAATAGTTTTCGCCCGCGGCTTCGCCCGCGTGATTTTCCTACGGGAACTGTGTTTTTTTTCCGAGTACCCTATGTCCTTCTACGTACGTCCAGCTATGTGTGCGCGAAATTTCAGGAAGATTGTAAAAAACAAACAAACAAACTCACTTTCGCATTTATAATATTAGTTAGGATTAGGATATGATAAGGATTTGTCTTAAAATCAGAAGGGCTGACCGAATAGGTTAGCATAGGCTATGGCATCTGGGAAAACAATTAACTAACGGGATATAACTAAGATCATATTAACTTCAACAAATTAGTAATTGATCAGATATTTCTCTTTCTAAATTTACTTTCCGACATATTTATTTATTGAAAAACATATAAACATAAAAAAAATATTAATAAAATTGATCACTGACTGACTTATTGGTATATCAACGCAGAGACGAAACCGCTGAACGTAGAAACTTGAAATTTTTCAGAGCTGTTCTTTATATAGCGTAAGTAAGCACTGAGAAAGGAATTTTGGAAATTTCATCCCTAAGGGGGTGGAATGGATGAAAAACTAAATTTACTTGGGTGAAGCCGATGGAAAAAGCTAATTGATATCATTTCATCAGTTCTGTTTGAAATTCGATGGTGGAGCTCTCTCGTTCAAATAAGAAAAAAGTCACCGCTATTTACATTGCTTATAACTCAAGAACGGCTGAACCGATTTACATGTAATATTGAACACGTATAGAGCAAATCCTGGAATAGCATACAGTCAGAGACAAATAAGTATAACTTCTTTTTTTCGAGTCGTAATGTCTATGTCAGATCAGTTGAGACCAGTATGTGGCCACGGCAATAGCATTGTCCTTGGCCTCGTTGGGATTCTCCAAGGTGAATGAAATGGGGCAGTTGGGACATGCCAGGAGGTGATCTATTGTCTGGATAAATAACTATAAATAAGTATAACTTAGAAATGGAAAGATGAGATGTAATTTCTGGTCGTTATGGAAATCCTTGGGGAGGCCTTTGTCCAGCAGTGGACGTCTTTCGGCTGAGAGAGAGAGAAGTATAACTTAAACTGTGCTTATTGTATGACATCTCTCTCTCTCTCTCTCTCTCTCTCAGCCGAAAGACGTCCACTGCTGGACAAAGGCCTCCCCCAAGGATTTCCACAACGACCGGTCCTGCGCTGCCCGCATCCATAAAACAAATAATAGTATGACATCAAAATGCCATAAAAAAATATTTTATTTTATTTTTGTTTCGCAAGGTACAAACTACTAGCTACAAAATGACGTCACCTGAGCCTTATCGACGTCACATCTCTCCAACACAGAGTCCTCAGGTCCGTACAGCGAACCTAAACCCACTTGTCTTTTAACTTGAAACTCGCTGAGTTGTCTTCCGAGCTCCTCTTTGGCTTTCTGTCTCGCTTTGCGGAACACGTTGCGCAGGAGTTCGTCTTTGTCGTATTCTGAAATTAGGTATACTTTATATGTATAGTCTATTTCTAAACAGCACTAGTGATAGTTGATTGTTACGATTTAATGATTTTACGATGGTTATTGATAATAGAAAAGTATGATATGGGTGTGCGCTATGTATGATGAATGTGTACTAATTAGGTTACGCGCGGCTTATGTAAACTGCTGACATAAACAAATGAAATATGTACTAAGTGTTTGCACTGTACATTATACACGAACACATCACACAGATTAAATCACAAAAATTCAGTTTCCTTGTATTATGGGATACTAGCTCAACGTTAGTACATTTTATAATAGACACATAAAACAATCTGAAAAATATTATTTTCCATTTTGACCTGACCAGGGATTGAACCCGAGACTCCGTGGTTTAGGTGCCAGAAGAATAAATTATTATTATTAAAAAAACTTAGAATTACTTTATTACTAAGAAACTTGAAATAATTTTACTTTAATTCATATGATACTTTGTATCTCAAAATACTAACACATCTATTGATTACGTAATAATTCAAATTCAACTCACCATTAACTAAAACATGCTCGATTTCATTCGCCATATTCTCGTCCACGCCGCTCAGTTGTAAAACCTGTAACAATATTCATAATCAAAATGTGGTTCAATGCGCGATCGACAAAACTTATAATCCTCAGGACAAACCGACGCGTGCAAAATTTGTATATGTGCGTCCCGCTCACTCCTTAGAGCAGCTCATAAGTCTCTCTCGCTCGAATCCTCAGCGCGAGTGATTCGTGCGCGGATTCGCCGAACGTGGGTATGGCCACATAAATATTTTTTTAAAACGAACCTTATAATATCAGCAATAAAGTTTATTTTTAACTAGTTTTCGCCTGCGTGAATTTCCCACGGGAACAGTGCATTTTCCCGGGATGATAGATACCCTATGTCCTTCTCCGTACTTCCAGCTACGTGTATGCGAAATTTCAGGAAGATTGGTTCAGTAGATAAAGCGTGAAGAGGTAACAAATAAACCAAAAAACAGACAAACTCACTTTCGCATTTATAATATTAGTTTATATCAATCAATCAATCAATAGTTTATTTGTTAAACATTTAATTTAATTATTTAGGTAATTGGAAATGGATCATATTCCGATTCGTCAATGTGGCCATTTTAGACCTCCAGAGCCTAAAGCATGACCAAGCACGACCTCGTGACGGCATTATCAATCGCGCGTTCGGTCAGACTTCGCTAGTGTCGGTCATAACTTCGTAAATTTTTGTCGTAGAACAAAATTTTTTGGATTGTGTGTTACGGCATTTCCACCTCTATAAATCTACATTAACAGATTAATGAAAACAAACAAACTCACAGCGCTAGGCATGAGGAAGGTGGAGTGTATCTCGTAGGCCCAGCGGCGCAGCGTTATTGTCGTTCGCAAGTTCAGTCAGACAACTTCGCTACTTTTGGTCATAACTTCGTCAATTTTGATCGTAGAACGAAATTTTTTGGACTATATGTTACGGCATTTCCACCTCTATAAATCTACATTAACAGATTAATGAAAACAAACAAACTCACAGCGCTAGGCATGAGGAAGGTGGAGTGTATCTCGTAGGCCCAGCGGCGCAGCGTCGCGTTGGAGACGCCGCCCGCACTCCGGAACCCGTCCGTCAGAACTAGAACTAAACCAGCAGTCGCGCTCCTGAAACAATTATTATAAGTTGTAACATTTAAATTTTGCATGCTAATATAATTAGCTAAGTAGGTATAAGAACATACTATAATTTTGATCCCTATTTATTGCGAATAAATGATTATGATAACAACACCAAAACTTTAATTTTTCAAGCTGATTTAAAGCCTCGACTCCGGCTAGTTCGAAGCCTCGTATCCTGCTAATTTGAAGCCTCGTATCCGGCTAATTTGAAGCCTCATATCCGGATAATTTGAAGCCTCGTATTCGCCTAGTTTGAAGCCTCGTATCCGGCTAATTTGAAGCCTTGTATTCGGCTAGTTTAAAGGCTCGTATCCGGGTAATTTGAAGTCTTATATCCGGCTAATTTAGAGCCTCGTATCCGGCTAGTTTAAAGCCTCGTATCCGGCTAGTTTGAAGCCTCGTATCCGGCTAATTTAAAGCCTTATATGCAGCTAATTTTAAGCCTCAGGTCCGGCTAGTTTGAAACATCGTATCCGGCTAATTTAAAGCCTCGAATCCGGCTAATTCGAAGCCTTCGGTCCGACTAGTTTCAAGCTTCCTATTCGGCTTATTTGATGCCTCATGTCCGGCTAGTTTGAAGCCTCGTATCCGGCTAGTTTGATGCCTCGTATAAGGCTAATTTAAAATCTCATCCTCTAGAGTCAGTCATTTACTCGTCCTAATAAAATTCAACGATTTCAAATTTGTTAATCGTTACCTTGGACTAAGTTTTCTTTGAGATGGGCCGAGTAAGTAACTTACTAATAACGGTGTAGTTTACTTGGACCACATCGAGTTTACTATTTTAAATTGCATTTTATAAATTGTCCAAATGCACTTTTTCGTAGCTATACACTTAAGTCAAGTATAAGTTGGACTCACATTACTCGAGAATTAACAATAAAAATTTAGACAAATAAGATTTTAGACACGTTGACAGAAAACTATTCTGTAATCAATACATATAATAAAACTGTAACTGGTCTGTGTCTTTGCATAGAAGATATTTAAGAAAAAAACTATGTGGGGTCTTCATAGGATCAACAGAAAACAAAACCATTTTTTTAGGATTGTTGTCTGTCTGTCTTTCTGTCTGTATGTTTGTTTGTACCTGCATCACGCAAAAACAACTGGACCAAATTTGATGCGGTTTTCACTGTTGTATTACAGAAGGTCTAACTTAAAATCTGGTGTAAGTTTAATCTTGATACGCCGCTTACAACCTGAGATATGCACAGACGAAGTCGCCGGCACAGGCTAGTCTATAATGTACACTTACCTCCTCTCGCCCAGTAACCAATTGAGCAACACGGCCGTCCGCGCTTTGGATTCTCGCACGCAGCGAAGATTCGAAAACAGGCCGCTGTACGTTGAGTTGTCCTGAAAATTATAAGTCAAAGTCAATGTTTTTTTTTTATTTCAATAGGCTTAATATAAGCACTTTTAAATCGTCATAATATGTAAAAAATTGGCAGAGCTATCCGCTATAGCTAAATTTACCACCGCCGCCGCGCAAGTGGAGAAGAAGCGGCGCAACAAAGTCCGCTGCTGCATTTTTTCCAAAGTCGTCAAGATTACATAATATAGATTAATCTATACTTCTATACTAATATTATAAATGCGAAAGTTTGGATGTGAGTTTGTGAATTTGTGAGTTTGTGAGTTTGTGAGGATGTTTGTTACTCAATCACGCAAAATCTACTGGACGGATTTCGATGAAATTTGGTACAGAGGTAGATAATGATCTGGAATAGCACATAGGCTACTTTTTATCCCGGGAAAAAGCACTGTTCCCGTGGGAAATTCACGCGGGCGAAGCCGCGGGCAAAAGCTAGTTATTTATATACATGTAGATATAGATAGGTATTATGAAAAGTGAAAGTATACAGGATGTTTTGTTAAACACGAGCAACCTCTATAGGGGTAAAAGTACTCATGAATATGAGCAACTTTTGATATGAGACCGACTCAGAAATCTCAAAAAAAAAATCAGCTTTTCCATACATTTTGGGCGAATAGGTATTGAAAAGTTGTCCGACGTTACGGAAACGTCGAAGTTGCTTGATGTCATTTCTGAATTCTATGGGGAGCTGTATGACTCTCATACCAGTAAACCAGAGACCTTAAACCCCAGCGATAAGAGAGCACCTCTAGTGAGACACTATACTGAAGATATCCCAGAAATAAGCATGTGCGAAGTAAAACGAGCGCTTAAACAGCTAAAGCAGTACAAAGCTCCCGGAGAGGACGGCATAACCACCGAGCTGCTTAAGGCTGGTGGACGCCCAATACTAAAAGAACTCCGATGGATTTTCAACGAGGTGATGTTTACAGGCGTCATTTCAACACAGTGGCACAAAAGTCTTGTCGTGCTTTTCCACAAAAAGGGCTCCAAAACCGATCTCAAGAACTACCGCCCGATTGCGCTGCTGAGTCAAATTTATAAAGTATTCTCACGTGTCATCACGACGCGTATGACAAAACGACTCGACGATCACCAACCTAAAGAGCAGGCAGGCTTACGATCAGGCTTCAGCACAATCGACCACATATTCACTATAAGGCAAGTGATACAGAAAACCCACGAATATAATAGACCACCCTACCTTGCCTTCGTGGATTATGAGAAGGCTTTTGATTCTGTGGAGCACTGGGCCGTGTTTGATTCTCTACAGCGCTGCCGTGTCGACTACAGATACGTTCAGATGCTAAAAAACCTATACCAGTCCGCTACAATGACTACACAGATACAGGGTGCTTCCACGACAGTGCATATTAAAAGAGGGGTACGCCTAGGAGATGTCATATCGCCGAAGCTTTTCACAAATGCCCTTGAAGATATTTTCAACACCTTGGAATGGAACGGCATGGGTATCAACATAGACGGACAATACCTAAGTCATCTTCGCTTTGCTGACGACATCGTTCTGCTTTCCGAGACAACTGAAGATCTAAAGATCTAATCTGAAGATCTAACACAGATGCTCAATGATCTAAGCCAAGCGTCACGGAAAGTTGGTCTAAAGATGAATCTGGAAAAAAAGAAGTGGATTGGCCTCACGGATACCCAGATTCTAATTAATGGCACAACGGTGGAGAAGGTCAAAGTTTATGTGTACTTGGGTCAGAAAGTCGGGTTAGAGAAAGACACGCTGGAAAAAGAAATCGACAGGCGCATACAACTGGGCTGGGCGGCCTTTGGGAAATTGACTGATGTCTTCAAGTCAAAGTTACCCCAGAGTTTGAAGACTCAAGTATATGACCAATGTGTTCTTCCAGTGATGACTTATGCTTGCGAGACGTGGACACTTACTGTCGGAACGGTCCACCGTCTTAAAGTGGCTCAGAGAGCCATAGAACGCTCAATGCGTGGAGTCACTCTGCGAGAGAGGGTCAGAAACGAAACCATACGCCGGCGCACAAAAATCACGGATATAGGTGAACGAGTTGCGCGCCTAAAGTGGCAATGGGCTGGACATATCTGCCGCAGAGATGATGATAGATGAAGTCAGAGGGTTCTGTTCTGGCGACCACATACAAGAAGACTAAGTGTGGGCAAACCAGCTGCCAGATGGTCGGACGATATCAAAAAGACGGCAGGACCGACCTGGACCAGAATCGCCGCATCAAGATCAGAGTGGAAGTCAAAATCAATGCTGAGAAGAAGAAGGTATTGTAAAATTTATGAAACAGCTGATTTTATTTTTGAGATTTCAAAGTCTGGGTCGGCTTTATAAAAAGCTGCTCATATTCATTAGTTCTTTCGCCCCTAGAGAAGTTGCTGGAGTTTAAGCCTGCATCACACGTTTTTAGCCAAAACAGGCGTTACTGAATTGACCCTGGTGCCAAAACTAGATCATTATTGATAATAAAAATAGTACTATAGGCTTCTCAAATAACTGCTACTACTTATACGAGACAGATAAAAATATTTTGCCTTTTATTTTTGCGTAAATACCTTCCAGAAAACACGAAAAATACGAAAAACAAGGTTCACGGCTTTAACGAAATCATTATGTAAAACACAAATTATAATTTCTACATAATGTTAAATCGCGAGTTTATTAAACTAGCTACAAGTTGCTCGTTTTAGATTTTTGAAAAATAACTCGAAAAGAATATTATATATCGTAACAATTCACTAAGAAATTCCCCATACATTTTTTGTATGGCAATGCCATCGCTCAATATATACGAGTTCCAAGCCCAAGAAAAATCAGTCTGCCGGTAAGAGTCAAGGGGAATCCACGTCGCTCTGCTGCTCGGGAGGCATTTAATTTTCGCGTGTTCATGTATTCACAGACAGCAGAGAGTAATGTAGATCAGAGTTACATATTTATTACTTTTAATCTTTTTAAAATTTATATAGGTACCATTTTCATACTCATGAATGATGGCCGACAATTTTTGATGAAATAGAAATCGTAATAAATCGCAATCATAGAAATCGTAATAAATCGTAATAAATCATAATAAATCGAAATCATAGAAATCGAAATCATCAAAAAGTTGTCCGCCATCTTGGATCTCAAAATAAATGTTATTTTTGTCATCAGCGCACCGAAAAACCTATATAACCATACCCATATTGTAAACGTGAAAAAAAAGTTGTCCGCCATCTTGGATTCCAAAATAAATGTTATTTTCGTAATCAGCGCACTGAAACACTTATAAAACCATACCCATATTGTAAAATTGAAAAAAAAAGTTGTCCGCCATCTTGGATTCCAAAATAAATTTTATTTTCGTAATCAGCGCACTGAATAACTTATAAAACCATACCCATATTGCAAAATTAAAAAAAAGTTGTTCGCCATCTTGGATCCAAAAATACTATTTTTGTAAACCTTATCCCGAAAAATTGGCCTTCATGGGATGCCAGGCAGATATTTAACATCTTAGCATCCTGGCACGACGGTCATGCTATTTTCTGTCGCGGCATTCGTGTCCATTTTACCGCCAAGTCACGCCAAGTATGTTTTACATAAAAAAACGGTCGTAATTTTATTTTTAGTATTTATTACCGTAAAGCAAGAAAAAATAATTATATAGGTACCAACAAATTCTTTGCCGGATCCCTGTCACTTATTACTTCGGGTTGGCGGCAATCTCACGTCGATGTGTGCGTGTGACTTGCACACAGCCAGCTGAAGTCTATCAAATACCTAAACTCGGTCGGGCGCGCGGACGTGATACACTCTTAACAAAACATCCTGTATAATAAGGTCATATAAAAACTCACGGAAGCTGGTGAATCGTCCTCCTCCATTGAGATGATCGCTCTCTGAGGGTCGGCACAGGGCTGGAAATAATTCATACGATATCTATGACCAAATTTTTACAAATGAGCCTTACAACATTACATATAGGGACAATTTTAAAGCATTTAGGAAATTTTAGACTCCCTGGATGATTTCATGATATTTTATCTTAAGAATTTGTGATGATACAAATATGTACTTTAGAAAACTGTATAGAATCTATTTAAATAATTGGTCAAGTGCGTGTTGGGCCACGCGCAATGTAGGGTTCCGAAGGTACACTTTTATAACTAATGAAAATAACCTAAGTAAATACCAATAGAATGAAAAATTTTCCTACGAATATTTTTCATACTAAAATCAATTTTGTAAGTTTTTCGTCTATTACTAATTAACGCGTAAAGTATACATAGCTGTGATAATTTTCCTTTTAAATTCATTATATTTGCTAGTTATTATAATTTGTTTCATGTACCCACCCTCCACCATTTTCCTGTTCGAGTGTCCCCCCCGGACACTTGACTCTAACAAAATTTATCACTTTAAAGTTAAATATTTCGCACACAGATCCCTAAATCAAAAAATGTTCTTCAGACACTCATAATATTTTTAAAAGACCTATCAAATAATACCCCACACGATGGTATAATCTGGAGAAAAAAAAATCATCCCCACTTTAGGTGTAGGGGAGGCGTAATAAATATGTATATCTCTACCAAATGACAGCATTCTAGTACTAGTAGTCTCTGAGATTAGCCGCAGACAGACGGACGGACGGACGGACGGACGGACAGACATGACGAAACTATAAGGGTTCCTTGTTTACTTCGGAACCCTAAAAATTGATTTAAATATCGGTATTTTCTGATGGAACGCATTTAGTATTTGACTAGCTTTTGCTTGCAACTTCTTCCGCGCAAAAATTATTGTTGCCTACTATCATAGGTTCTAGCGGCGTAAAAATGATGATGTCAGTTTTTATTCAATTAGAGTTTCAGCAATTCAGTAATTTTGCATGGCACGCGAACATACAGACAGACAAAAATTCTTTAGAAACTTAAGAGAATATTGTAGTATCTACTGGGACAATAAAGACTTCATAATTATCTCCTACTAGCGACCCGCCCCGGCTTCGCACGGGATATAAACCTTGCTCTTGAATCACTCTATCTATTAAAAAAAACCGCATCAAAATCCGTTGCGTAGTTTCAAAGATTTAAGCATACAAAGGGACATAGGGACAGAGAAAGCGACTTTGTTTTATACTATGTAGTGATGTAGTGATGAAGTGATGAAGAGAAATATTGATGACTATATAGCCTGTGCCCGCAAACTTCGTCCGCGCGTAATTTACTATTGTCAATATTTCATCTAAATGAAACCTACGCCAGATTTTAAATTAGACCTTTAACAATACAACCTTATCAAATTTGATCCAGTAGTTTTTGCGTGATGCGCATACAGACAGAAAGACAGCCAAACAAAAAATTCAAAAAAAAATGGTTTTGGTTTCTCTTTCTATAAAGAGCCGTCTTAGTTTTTTCTTAGGAGATATTCCTATGTACAGACCAGTTACAGTTTTATTATAAGTATTGATGATGAAGGTTTTCATAGAGTATATCGGTACCTGCGTGTTGTGTGCGTAGGGCGGCGGCGGGGTGCCGGGCGGGGGGGTGCCGCGCTCCCACGCCTCCTTCTCCGCGCCCGGCACTGGCACGGCGGCCGGCACTGTTGACGGCGCTGCAAAGAGGGTTAAGGGCCATTTAGACGGTACAAGTTTCTTGCCTGTTGAATACGATTAAATTGAAGCAATAATTTACTTGCATAGTCTAAACAACACGTAACATTCTTGAACTGGTATGCAAGTGTGAATTCAAAACTTTTCTTGGTGTAAACAATACATGCCAGAAAATGTCATACAATTCTTGCATTAAAAATTTTATAACGCAAATACGTGCAATTCTTGAAGCAAGTCGCTAAAAAATGGCACGTGCCCATACAAATCTGTGTTTCAAAAATGGAATGCAATATTTGCCTAAACAATTGTATACGTGTAAACAGAACACATTGGCAATTATTGTATGTCAAGATTTACATTCAATAATTGTATTCAAGTTTTTTTTTATATCACCATGTGAACAGTTTTAATTATTGAAAGTCAATTCTTGCACTGCAATTATTGCATTCAATTATTGCAATTGTATGTTCAAGAAACTTGCACCGTATAAATGGCCCTTAATTCAATTCAAATAATTTATTGCCTTTCACATTGTACGGTGCATAAAGGTAACATGTATAGATCTAGATTAGGCTAGATACCGCAAGTTTGTTCGATAGTATGAAAACCGAGCGTGCCATTATTTTCTACCTACGATGACGTCACGCCAGTCATTTTAGTGATGGGCGCAACATAAACGCGAATAAAGGATAACTGAGTAGCAAACGCGTGATTGTTTGTCCATTGGACATACGCAGGGCACGCTTGGACATACTGCTTGCGGCATCTAAAGTATATCAAAATCTTTGGTAACATGTCACTAAGAATTTAGGTACAATGTAAACCCTTTCGGGCATTGCAATTCAAATAAAGCAAAGTAAAGTGGAACGTCAAGCAATATCAATGGTAAAATACTGTCCTTTGAATTTGACACATCGACATTGACAGTATTCTGCCATCTGACTGATATGTCTGCCCTCACTCATAGGAGATCTGGTGGGACATTTATTTTTGTAGGACATTTATTTATTGAATATTTTTTTTTTTATAACATAGGGCGGCAAACGAGCAAGCGGGTCACCTGATGGTAAGTAATCACCGCTGCCCATGGACAACCACAACACCAGGGGTATCGCAGGAGTGTTGCCGGCCTTTTAAAAAGACGTAGGCTCGTTTTTTGAAGGTTCCAATGTCGTATCGGTTCGGGAACACCGCCGCAGGAAGCTGATTCCACAGTTTGGTCGTACGTGGCAAGAAGTGTCTTTTGAAACGCACGGTGGTTGACAGCCAGTCATCCAGGTTGTTTGGGTGAAATTTCAGTTTATGGCGGGTGGTATGGTGGCGAAATTTTGCGGCGGGTATTTGAACACGATAGCCAGTATATAACACACCAGTATTTATTTATTTACCAACCCTAAGGACAAGTGACATGACATGTTAAATTATTAAAAATAATAAGGAATAAAATTATAATGCATGGTAACACTTTTATGCATCACTGTTTAATTGCAAGTCAAAATATGACGAATTTTCATTGGCACATGGTGTGAATCGACGTCGTCCCAAATATAATAAATGTTACTCCATTCAAACAATGCAATTCCAATGCAGCAATTTAAAAATAGTTCTAATGACATTCAAACCGTGTGAATATTTTATAGTGTGAATCGACGTAAACCTTCAAGTTGATCAAAAACACAATTTTAACTGATTTAAAATAATAATCTATTTTATCTAATTTAAACTTAACAATCAATAAATAACACTTAAAACACTATCAATGTCACAGGGACACATCTATTTTGTTTGATAAACTGTTACTCATAACACCAGGTAACTTGTTATCGTTGATGATAACGGAACACGTCATACTTATTCAGGTATTCACATCTGTTCAAATTAATTTAATTACATACTATATGTTAATTTGAGAAATTAGCCAAACGGTTTGTTAACATAATAGGTATGTCATATCCATTTTCTTTTCACTGTAGAAACTAAACTGTCTATTTCGCAAAAAGTCCCCTAATCGTAAAATCTCTTTCTCATAATGTCTCTTCTTTAATAGAGTGGACCTATGTAACTAAGAGGAAAATATAAAAAAAATCACTCACATCTAGGTAACTCGTGGTCCATCTGTTCAGGCGAAGACCTACTCCTCACATGCAGAACGGGAACGCCAGTCCTGTTGTCCGTCTGTCACAAACATACATATCAATATGTGTCCGTAACACAAACATAGAGTACGCAGACTCGACATAGCTAGAATACAGAGTCAACGTGGATTTCAGAGTAAACATATGTTTTATATATTTGTATGTAGTTATTTGCGTATTTATGTAATGACGGTTATAGTTTTTCTGGTCACTACTGGCGAGTGATGTCTGTCAGACGATACAATCCTGTCATTTAAATTTGACAATTGATGACAGTGTTATACCATCTGATAGACCTCACACGCCAACTAGGGCTACTAGTTGGCGTCATTACTATTTTATGTAGTGTGGAAATATACCACGCTGGTACGTATGGTTGGACCATACCTCATTACCATACATACCAGAATGTGTTCTATGAAATGTCATGTCTGTATACTCATGTCTATGGTATATCATAGTACGTACGACAATAAAATGTTAGTCACGGTTGAAAGGTTAGACGTTAATGTTCTTGATTGATCCAATTTTGTACATAAAATATATAAATAGTAATAATTTTACTATATATATTTGTATATTGGAGCTGTGTATTTTATATAGATTGGAAACTTCATTTTGCGAAAAGTGTTCGACTATAGAATTTCCTTATTTTATAGTAAAAATAAAGTAATAATTGTTGAACTTGAGATTTGATTTTGTAGTTAAATTTTAATTTAGCTCACTTACTGATAAAGTATCCCAAAAACAAAATAACGATTTATTAAAAAAACATCAATTTAACAATGTGCAAATTTTCAGAAATTAAAAATAGGGGGCAAGCTTCAGGCAATAAAGAGGAGAAACATATATAAAGATTAAAAAAAAACATTGATCGGTTAAACTTTTCTAAGCATACTGTGATACAATACAGCAGTTAGAAAACCTTCACCTATTAGTAGGCACATTGAGACATTTCAACGTCTCTTTTCAACTTACAGAGGAAAGAGAAAGACAGCTATATCCAGATTTTAGACTTAAAACGACTGGTATCTGTAGAAAACGTAGTTACTTTTTTATTTTCAACTTTATTAGCGAGAAAAGAAACAGTTTTGTAAAGATTTCTCGCTGTTTCTCGTATGAAATTATATCTAAGTTCGAATTATACATGCATACTAAGGACAGAGATGGACTACGCTAACTGATAACCCGTTTCCCGCATGTCCGAGAAACAGACTGTACTACTATTATTCAAATCGTTTGAGAAAGTTAAGAGAAAGATATGACTTTTAAAGTTTCACAACTCCCGGCTCTGTCTACCCATAAGGGATAAAGACGTGTTACTGTATCTGTATGTAAAAATATAAAGTGAAAATCCTATTAATTCCCAGTCATTTTTCGCATGCTGTTTTAAGTTAAAGACCTAATTAATAAGACGTCGAAATATCTCAACAAATACCCAAGTTACCTGCAAAGGCGGCGGCGGTTGGTTCACGAGCGGATAATTCATTTGCAACGCGATCGAATTAGGTTGAGGCCCATCTAGATCTCCGTCCAACGAATGCGACGACCTTCTGAATTTGTCATCATACGCCGGCATAGATTGGTGCATTGGAAATGGTTTCTTATAATAATTCTTCTGTGCAGAGCTTGAAGGTTTCGCTAGAGGGTTAATCGGCGACATCGTTGGCGATAAAGGATTTCTTTTCGGCGGTCGTTCGATAGATCTCGGTGGTAACGGCGGTGGCGTAACGTTGTCTAGACACGTCGTCGGCACTATGGGAACTGTATTGTTGTGCCTTCTCTTGTTATTTGATTCATCTGGAGTTCTGCCTCACTAAAGGCGGTTGGTTTTCTTGTCTTTGCTTTTGACGGAGGTTCCTTAGGCTTTGCCCCGTGAGGTTGCTTAAAGATCTTGGCAATGCAGATAGGAAACTGTTTTGTGGCGAGGCCTTGTCGGACACGGGGCGGCGCGGGGCGGGGCGCGGCGTGTGCGGGGCGGGGGGCGACAGTTCCGTCAGCTAGCGCATATGTTAGTGTCAGCACATTGCTCTATTGTGTGTGTGCTTGTGTGGAGGTCAACGGTAATGTGTTGTATTTTTCTTTGTATTTAAATTACAATGATCATGTAAACGAATGTAGCTAAGTTAAATGCGTTAATAAAAAAATATTATTGGAATTATTAAGTTAGACTACCGTGCAGTCTACTTGCTATAGCGAGAATTTATTAATATTATCTTTTTATTCCTATAACAGATTGTAAAGATTTTGATAAAGAAAAAAAATGTCAAGAGAATCATTGCTGCTCAATAAAGACTATTCAATATGATTAATACTAACATTGAAAACGGCATTTCGTACCACCTTATTTTCCCGATTTTGGTGTGTATTGGGAAAAAAATATTAAAAGTTTAAAATACAAGTTTTATAATTGAAATAAAAAAAAACTAGTGTACATGCTAACAAATAGAAAAGAGAATAAAATTGATGAAAGTGTGTAATAATAATAATATAATTGCAGTGTCGATTAATTTTACAAAATGAAAAGTGTTGAAAATTTAGTTCGCAACCTCCACACGAGCCGGTCATATAAACAGTGACAGACATACATAATATTGCAATGTTTGTACATGGTTACCCGAACACCCACAATGTGAGGCGAAAGTCTTAAAATCTGTTCATGAATGAGTTAAATCTGTCTGGATCTTTGCACGTCCTTTTTGCCAACCAAGTCCTAAAAAATATGCAAATCCATCAAAAGGACGGTTGTATTCAGTTTAACATTTCTATTTAACTAATACGCGGTTCCCTTTCAAGCACGGATTATATCCAAAATTACACTTTATAACGCTCAGGTGTCGATTCGTTTCAATATTTAATATATTAAGCCAATACAGATAAAAATACAAATATACGCTTCTACTATCTACAAACAAAATACGCAGACATACGATACTTACACGTAATTTAAATCGAACACTGACTAAAGTATCTAAATATCTAATAAATACACAATAAAAAACTATGAATTGTTTAAAATACTCATCAGACGAAAAACAAAATAAAAAACAAATGTCAATGAGAAATAATGAGAAACACGATACACGAATGCAGTAAAGGTAACACTATGGGCAAAGATAATTCTGGTCATTCAATTTAAATTGATCTTCAATTCTTTATATGCGTCCAATCTTGCGAACATCAACACCGCGTTTCAGTCAGTTACAGTGCCATCTGTCTTGAGCATTATGGACTTTCTATGTTGACACTAATTGGTGGCGTTGTTCTCGCGGCGCGTTAGATGTCGCCACACGTACAGCGGGAAAACTAATGTTTACGAAATAAATGAATTGAATTGATAAAAACGGCCACTCTGATGAATCGGAATATGATCCATTCCTCATTTCCCAAATATTAAAAAATGAACCTTAAATATGGTTAAATAAGGCTGAAATTCTGTTTCATTAATCTCTAGCCCAAGGCGTAAACTTCACAACAAGACTGGACAGGACATGACAGAACATGCACGGAAGCAGACAGACGTACGAGACGAGGTTATTGACCCCCGATGAGTCCCGGGTGTTAGTGCGACAGTTACCGTGTGATGGTCATCTTAGTTATATCACTTTCGCCTCAGTCCGGACGGTTGCGATGCGAAATTTCATTTCAAAAATTGCAATAATTTTACTTTAATAATAATACACGCAAGGCCAAAAGAACTGAATTGTTTTTCAATAAAAAAAAAATATTTTGTGTATAATTTCAGAGGTAGTCTGTGTTAAACAACTCGAAGCACTGTCTACCCCGTAGGGACGACAGAGGTGTGTAAGTTAAAACAATTTGAGCATTTAAAATGAACTTAAAGTCAATCTCATTCATAATATTGTTTTGCACTTGCTTAAGCTATTTTTTTCTCATTTAAATATTTGACATTGAACAGGATAAAAAATACAAAACATGTTTTAAATACAATAGGTTAAGCAAGCGTTTTTTATTATTATGAATTAATTATTTCGCATCGCAACCATAAAAATATCGCACATTAGTGACAGTACTTTGAAAAATAAAAAAAAAACAGCTGCAACGTAGTAAAAAGTTGCAAAAAATAATGTGAATTAAAAAAAAAAAGTGGAAATTTCGTGTAGATACATTTACGACTAATATAAGGTCCAAAAACAATCACATTGGTTCTACTTATTCAAACGACTTTGCAATTTTCAATATACCCTCAAATTTAAATGAAAACTCAATTTTTGAACAACTGACTCATAAGGCCATAAAGTTAATATCCAGCTAACATTAACTTCTTTATTTTTATTTTACTGTAAAGTAAAAACACAAAAAACTGAATGATGATAAGCGATATGCTCTTGTCTATGAAGTAATTAAATACTTCCAATTTTGTTTTGATATTAAATTTTCATTATTCAGCCATTAATTTTTTACTAATTTGAGCCTAGTAAAAACCTATTGATTCCCCATACTGTACGCCTTACAAATCAGCCTAAACTACTTCTAAACAACCAATGTGATTCTAGACTATGATTCTACACGACAGTAACTATCAAAGTGATCTTTATGTACATAGCATAAGGTCTATAATCACCTGTCCCGCTCTAATAATGTCAATCTCGTGTTGTAGGGTGACGCATCTCTTCTCCGCCATTTCGAGCTGGGTCTGTTTTCGCACGTCAGGTACTTTTGACAGCTCACCTGAAATAGTATAAATTACAAATTTACAAAAAACCGTCACGTTGAAAAATGCTGATTACACCTAAACGACTGAACCGATTTTCATGAATAGGCTAAGAACACTCTCGATTTAATCACCTTTGTGCGCAGAGAATCCGGACAAACGAAGCGGCGGGAAGAATTCTGTACCGGAACTTCACCGGGAAAAAACCACCGGTAAAAATAAGTACCGGAAAAAATCTCCCGCGACACCACGCTTGTCCGACTAGAATCTAACCTAACCTATACGTCAGTCTGCTACCACCGTAGCTTATAGGAGCTACGGGGCCCTATATACTAACCTAATTTAATAACTACAATTCAAACCACTTACCAAACTGAATCTTCTTAATCTTCGGATCCAACTTCGAGTGTCTTCGGAAGAGGAGGGGGTTGTTCCCTAAATCACCCAACCTACCCCATGAGATCTCAATCCCCAGAAAAAATACCTGATCCGTCTAGCAGTTCCACTTGGCAACAGATTTCGGCGTCCCCAGGCAGCCACGTTTCGCATCTCACAAGAAACAGTCAAAGTAAAAGGTTTCACAAACACACAATGTTCAATAGTTATTTAACAAACAGGAAATTCACAAATATAACTCAAACTAGTTAACAAGCAAAAGCGAGACCTCTCCGCGTATTAAAATCAAACCGATATGTCAGGACAAATGGCGGCCGTCCGCCATGCCATTCACGCGAGCAATTTCATGCGGCGCGGCCTCCCCGCGCGATGTCCAAACAATACTGAATTCAAAATGGTCGCTCGCGACTGCCGACGCCGGCCGAGCGGGCGACGACGCTACTAATATGAAACTACCGCACGCGCTAGAATATTACGGCGGCGAACGGACAAAACAACATAGATTTTATTACAAACAACCTTTCAAACAAGAACTAAATCAAAATCGGTTCATCCGTTTAGCAGCTACGATGCCACAGACAGGCATACAGATACACACACACGATACATATTTTTTTTGCTTCAACTTTTGTATATGATAGAATAGGGTATGTATTTAACAAACGCTTATAACTACGTCGAATAATAATTACTAAAATGACAGAGAGATACATCAGAATCGGCAGACCAGTTTCTCCTGGCAGTCGTTCACGAGTAGATCTATCTTAGTGGCTAGACTATTTCAAAATCAATCCTGGATAGAACATGGAACACTCATAACAGCAAAGCCATAAGGATATGTAGTTTGTAATTTATAATACAACTAGCTTTTGCCCGCAGTTTCGCCCTCATGACTGTCCCACGGGAACAGTGCTTTTTCCCGAAAATGATTTTCATTTCTTTACGCTTTATCTGCTGAACCAATCTTCCTGAAGAGGTAACAAACAATCAAATAAATATATTAACAAACAAACTCATTTTCGCTTTTTTTTAAATTTTAGAAAAAAAAAAATATATTAGTTAGGATTAGGCTAGGATATAATTATGTAATTAGTTTTTGACGTGATAAAGTCCCTGTGAAGGCAAAGTTTCAATAAAGTATTTTTGACTTTGATCAATAAATAATTTTCGACTTTGACTTACTCCGCAATTGCCTGATGTAGTCCTGTTCCTGACGAAGCATCCTCTGGACGGTCTCGATTTTCGACGCCTCTAGCTGTCTCTGTTTCTCCAGCTGAAATGGTAAGGTAAACATATTATACTAACTGTTCCTTGCGAATCGAGTAATCTATAGTTATCCTCATGAATATAACTATTGCAGTGGAGTGAGATGTGATGCTTAACTACAGGGAGTGAACTTTATAGAAACGGGGCGCCAAATATACCCACTACAAATGAAACTGTACATAACACGTCAATAACACGTCAATGTGTTGAAAACCAAACTGTAGAATCAGCTTCCTGCGGCGGTGTTCCCGAACCGATACGACATTGGAACCTTCAAAAAACGAGCCTACGTCTTTTTAAAAGGCCGGCAACACTCCTGCGATATCCCTGGTGTTGTGGTTGTCCATGGGCGAGCAGCGGTGATTACTTACCATCAGGAGACCTGCTTGCTCGTTTGCCGCCCTACGTTATAAAAAAATAAATAAATGTGTGCGTTTTATAGTCATAGCGTCCCATTTCAATCCGCAAACGAACGGGGGAGAAGTGCGGGGTACGCCATATTGCGGGAGGGGCAGGGAGCTTCCTTTCTGTACGTAGTACTTATATTAATTCTGTGGCTTAACTGCCAGTGTGGGAAGATCTTCCCGCCTGGTGTTATGTCATGTCGCAACACTATTATACACAGAAATAATTTCCAAATCTTGTACTATTTAGGGTCGTGACACATGAGAAACCATGAGAAACGACGTAAAGAAGCCCAAAATAGTCGTAAAGATTAGAATTCCTATGCCCAGAAATTACAATATGTATACATTCAGAAATTGCAATATGTGGACACATCCATTCGTCGCTACAGTTCAAGGTAGTGTGGACACAGCTGGCGAAGCGTATAACAATGTATCTGCTATATTATATCAGATATATATTACATTGTCATGCGTTACAGCAGTTTTTATTATCATACGCGTAACACATGTATTCAAGAAGCAACAATGTCTGTTGTCATGTGACCTACAATTTATTCACCAAACGGTGAATTCTGTGCAGTTGTCGCACACACAGTAAATTCATTTAATAAAACTTGAAGTTAATTTGGTCTTCCAAATAATTTGCATCTGGCACGAGGAGCTCTATCCTTCTTTTTCTAGAGTTACAATACAATTTGAACGTTCATTTATTGTTTACACACAAATTTGCAGATTTATGTTTATTACTAATGCAAGAAAGAATTGTTCAAATCGAACTGGTAGTTTCAGAGATTAGGTCTTCAGGTTTATTATATTAGTTTAGATAGGGTTTACTGTCTTACATTGACTGGAAAGGGAGCTGTGACCGTCATCGGCTTTTTGTGGCGCGACGTGTTCTGTTGCACCGTCAGCACTGTCGTTGGGTTTGCTGGAAAGAGACGGAAATATGTTACTATGTATACTTTCAAAGGAAGATAATATTAGCTAACTTAACACGTGTCTTTGGTGACACGCGAAACAAACAATGGAACAATACTCTCCCTCTCTTTTCTCTCTCACCCGTATTACACAACCAACGGTCAGCTTGTAAGTTTCCTAACGACATTTTCCTTTACCCGATGCCCGTGGCGTGCCTGAGGAACCGCGGCTCCGATAATGTCATATCGGAGGTGGTATATATGCGTCCAATGTTGCGAACATTAACACCGCGTTTCAGTCAGTCACAGCGCCACCTGTCTTGAGCATTATGGACTATCTAACTTGACACTTTATAGCGATGGCGTTGTTCTTGTGGCGCGGTAGATGTCGCCACAGTAAAATGCTAACTAATCCTACCTAACATTATAAATTAAGTTAATAAGTTTGTTACCTCTTCACGCTCTATCTATAGAACCAATTTTCCTGAAATTTCGCATACACACAGTTAGAAGTACTGAGAAGGATATAGGGTACATCGCGGGCGAAAGCTAGTATTAGTATAAAGTATGACTAGTTTTTATCCGCGGCTTCGCCCGCGTGAATTTCCCACGGGAACAGTGCTTTTTCCCGGGATGAAAGGTACCCTATGTCCTTCTCCGTACTTCCAGCTATGTCAATGCGAAATTTTAAGAAGATTGGTTCAGTAGATAAAGCGTGAAGAGGTAACAAACAAACAAATCAACATACAAACTCACTTTCGCATTTATAATATTATATAATATTAGTTAGGATTAAGATTATCAAAAGATGAAGTTTTTGTGAGTTTGTTTGTGAGTAACCTTCGAACTACTGAACCGATTTCAAAAATTCATTTACCAATAGAAAGCTACGTTATGCCTGAGTGACAGGCTACAATTTATGTTTTTACCTCCCGTGCGAAGCCGGGGCAGGGCGCTAGTCAACTGTAAAAACCATTTACTATTTAACGCATTATTTTTCAAAGTGAAACAGTAAAATTGTCAAATGACATGAGACGGAAAGCTGACAACGCAGAGACGAAACCGCTGAATGTAGAAACTTCTTCCATTTTACTAAGATCACAGGGCGGGCGCTTCATAGAAACGGCGCGTCAAATATACCTACTACTACTACAAATGAAACTGTATATCCGTGAACACGTCAGTAACACGTCAATGTGTGCGTTTTCATAGTCGAACGTCCCACAGTTACACAAGAACGGGGGAGAAGTGCGGAAGGAGCGGGGGGGTGCCATATTGCGGGAGGGGCTGGGAGTTTCCTTTCTGTACGTAGTACTAATATTAATTCTGTGCTAAGATATAAGGATGTATTACCTCGTATCATGTGCACGACCTGCTGGTGCGTGTGGTTGTGCACTGCGACGCTGTCCACGCGCAGGATGCGGTCGCCGGCGCGCAGGCCCGCGCGCCACGCGGCGCCATGCTCTTTCACCGACTGCACGTATACGGGGTTGTCACCTGGAAGCGATACAGGAGTGGATCACGTCTTTATCCCTAACGGGGTACACAGAGCCAAGAGTCGTGAGATTCGAAGGCCACGCTTAGGTTAATATTAATAGTGGGCTTATTGGTGGGAAATTTAGGTTGCTAGCCTGCTATGCTCTTTCACCGATTGCACGTACACGGAGTTGTCACCTGGAAGCGATGGCTTTGTCGTTATTTGTGAAGTGAAATTAGGAAATCCTCCAAGTTCAATTGTCCAAATAAAAAGGTACTTTTTGAAAACTTCATATGGTAAAACTTCTATAAAGAAAACAGGCCCAGGAAATCCACAACAAAATCGAAGGACGTAAAATCTTACATATTATCACGCCTGTTTCCCGTTGGGGTTATACGAGTGGTTTCTTAAACAGTTTTTGCTTGAACCTGAGTCTACTTCTTCTTTCTTGCCTGTTCCCTTTATTTGGGATCGGCCCTCCTCGTTTTTAGGCGCCAGGACGTTCTTTTTTGAGTTATCTGTGTACTGAGCTTTGCCCGTTCCATATCTTCGGTAACGGTTGTCCACAACGTGGCCGCGGTCTGCCTTAGTCTCTCTTATTCTCTGGGTTAGCTAGTGCCTTTAGCATAGTATAAGAATGGCTACTCACCAATGGCACTCATTTCAAATTCCGCACCCCAGTCCGCACTTCGTTGTAGACATCACTGACACTTGGTCTGGGGCGTAATCAGCGCACTCCTTGCGCCACGCAAGCAATACTACTAACACTAACACATTTGCGCGTGTACATTTGTACAAACGTCATTTGCCTATGTAGTAGTTAATTTGCGAGCGTTGTATCCGGGGGTTTGCCTTCGGTTGAACCTGAGTAAAAATAAATAAAAGCTCTCACCTGACACCTTCATGCCATAGCCGTGCTCGTCCCGGACGACGGTCACCGTGAGCAGGTCGTCGCCGCCCGGCGACGCGGCCCCGCCCAGCATCACCTGCAATGGACACGGTTCATTCAACTCTCTGTTGGACAGCTGGGCGGTGACGTCAGCAGGTACATAGTGTTACTTAACTGACATCACATGACGTCATGCCTTGCGTTTATTTAAATCCTGATCTTAACTAATATTATAAATGCGAAAGTGAGTTTGTCTGTTTGTTTCCTCTTCACGTTTTATCTACTGAACCAATCTTCCTGATACTTTGCATACACATAGTTGGAAGTACCGAGAAGGACATAGGGTACCTTTCATCCCGTATAAAGCACTGTTCCCGTAGGAAAATTTACGCTGGCGAAGCCGCGGGCAAAAGCTAATATTTTAAAACAATAACAAATGTAAATTATGAAAATACTAGCTTTCGCCCGCGGCTTCGCTCGCGTGAATTTCCCACGGGAACAGTGCTTTTTCCCGGGATAAAAGGTACCCTATGTCCTTCTCCGTACTTCCAGCTATGTATATGCGAAATTTCAGGCAGATTGGTTCAGTAGATAAAGCGTGAAGAGGTAACAAACAAACAAACAAACAAACAAACAAACAAACAAACAAACAAACAAACAAACAAACAAACAAACAAACAAACAAACAAACTCACTTTCGCATTTATAATATTAGTTAGGATTAGGATTATTAGGTTTGGCAAGCATGCAAAAATAACATAGGTTCACTCGATAATTAATAAATTTTAACTTTATCTAACTTGTTCTTTCGTGTATGCGGCAAAGCTCATAATGGTATCTCCCTTTCCTTTTCTACATACAAGGACAGAGGAGACCTTACATCCAGAAAAATGTACCATTTCCCGAGGAATATATTATATACCGTAATCAAAGCCTGAGTAATTCTAGAAAACTATAAAAAACACACCAACTAACAGAACTACTTAATAGTTCTTGGTACAACAGTTTACATTTAGTAAGTATTGAAAATACTGGCCGTTAGCACAAAATTGACCACATATAATTATTATCAATTGAGAACACTCAATAATGTCCAAGCATTTTCAATTAATTTCAACTTCAATAAACAAACACAAACAATAATCGTAAACATCGTATAGCGTAATCGATTGTTTGATTGCGCACATACGATGTGACGATTTAACGATTCCACTCGCACAGTGCCCTGGGTGCACTCGGCCTAAATAACTGGTCCTAAGTTCCAAGATCTGTAAACAATTGCCGTGCAGACTAAATAATATCTTAATGTTACCTTTATCCAGGCACAGATCAGATAATAGTTACTACGTAACTCTGGGCACAGGAATAGGGAAAGGAATCTGGGATAAATATCCCAGAGGAGATTATTAACAGAAAATTCTGTTATACATTAGTTCTTGTAGTAACGAAACGGCCAAGCCACATATTTTGACTAAGATGTAGAGTTTGTAAAGTTAGTTTTCATAGAGTTAGGGTGGTAGGGTTAGAAGCTTGCCTACTTGAGATCTGATAGATTTTTGACAGTTCGAGCCATACATATTATGGTCTCCTCTTGACAACAATTTACATGAAAATGTTTTTGGTGGGATGGGATATTCCCAGTATTTTTCTACCCGTGTAACACATAAAAGTCCGTCTAGTAGGCTTTACGCGATTGAGTAACAAACATCCTCACATCCAAACTTTCGAGTTCATAATATAAGTAGGAAAGATTTTGAGATTATTAAAGTAATCTAAAACTTTTTGATTTCCGAAAGTTCCCGACCGGCAATTACGTAACAGACTCGGGACCAGATACCGTAATCGTGATATACGCGGTGCATGCTTATGCTTATCGATAATCTTTATTAATCCTTACAAAAGAACAACAGGTAAGTGTAGGCGTGATCAACTCTATTGTTTGCTACTTCCTAATAAAGACGTTAAGTAAATAATGGCTCAGAAACGACATAAGTCCACTCTGATACTTAAAGTATGGTTAATTAATGCAAGTCGGTTGCCCATTATTTTATTATGTCTAGTTTACAAGCTTGTAAAATATTACGGCGAATCGTCGTACATTGCTTATTCTGTCTTGTATCAGAACATAGCTGACATTAAAAGCAATGTACTTTGAGATTTGTCGAGCAAGTAAAAGTAGCGTTAAGTCGCAACCGTGGCGCAATGCACCAACGCATCCAGATAAAATCGTCTGGCTGCATTGATTGCGACCTTTTGGCAGTTCCACTGTTACTTCTATTTCACTTGTTGTTCTGTGAACAGGAGACCTCACCGTAGCGCTACAACGTACTTTGCCATTTTTCTGCAAATTCCCCCTTTTTGTATTTGTCCCACCTATGGAGAATCCGATGCACAATATTTTCTCCAAATATGATTGTAATCCGTTAAAACATTTCCTCCGTTTGGCCCCCAATTAAAAAATCTCTCGCCAAAAACATTCAAATAAATCAAGGAATATGTGTGCCAAGTTTCGTAAGGATCCGTTCAGAAATGCGACCTCTAGCCCGGAACAAACACACATCCCGATAAAAGCAAAATCGGCCAGTCTTGAAATGGAGACTCGCTCGCTTTGCTCGCTCAAATACCACATGGTCGTAAGCGCATAGTTATCGCAGAGATAAAAAGTTTTAGTGACAAAATAAAATATTTAAATGTATCAATAAATCATTGTATAAGAGCACTTAGCAGCGGAAGAGAGGCAGACACGAGACATAATTTGAATTGAGCCAAGTGTGAGTCGTAAAGTAATTTGGCATAAGATTCCGTCTCACAGTTGTTGCACGACTTCAGGACTTACTTCGTTGCATGCTAACTTCGTTGAATCTTCTAATTCCTACAAGGTAAATACAAAAGAATGTACATTTCAAGGTGCCAAACAAGGGTCATTAAAACCTTTAGCATCTTAAAATTCCTGGATTAAACATCATGAAATTTAACAGAGAGGCTCTTGACGGAAGAGTTCCTTCCATTTTTCGACGATAAATAATCGGGCACCGGAAAGTGATAATCGGATGGTTACAACGAGATTACAACTATATCTCTGTCCACCGGAAGCTGCAGCAGCAGACCATATCAAGTGGAGTTGCTGCTTTACCTCCCAGGGGCGGTGGCAATAGAGACGAATTTGCAAAGAATTTGGGTGGGTTCATTTGATGCTGACCGTATGAGATGAAGGTTAAATCTTCACATGCAACGACACGCAAGAAACCCTCATTGCGCTCACTAGTTGGCGAGTATGGTCATGTCAATGGTAATGGTTGTACTGGCGAGTATGGTACTGTCATTTGACACATCGACATTGACAGCGTTGAACCATCTGACAGATGACCCTTCATTCAAACTGTGACGGCGGCGCTTTCAGCTCCAGAAGAAATATCTCAACTTTAAAAAGCCGAACGAATCCTTCTTTCCACTCTCCCTTCCTCAATCCCGATACGCATTTCAATTATTTCTCTAGCTAGTTGGACAAACAGACCGCACGAGTAATTTTAGTGGTCATTACATAATAAATCCAGCAGGCATTTGGCAGTCATCTGCGCACACGTCACGGCCGCGAAACATAATGACAGGAGATTCACATTTCGCCAGTCCAAACTATTGAATTCTATAATGGATCGAGCTATTATATGTCGTCTTGACGTAAATTATGAGGGAGTAAATTGATGAGAACGAATATTGTTCGCGGTTTCTCTCGTGTTAGCTTTGGCAAAAGTGTTATGTTCGAAAGGTACACCTTACAATGTTCTTTTGAGGTTTTAACCGAGGTCCCACCATTTTGCCCCCTGTTCTGTAGCTCACTTAAAGGTAGGAAGAATACTTTCGTGGGTAATATAAAAAGCTGAAGAGTTTTTCATTTGTTTTGGTTTGTTGGATGCACGGCAACAGTTTATTGCTGTCTATTGACTGATCATTAGAAAAGAAACGTTTTCCACGTTGTTTATTTTAAATATTATATGATCTTCCTTTAAGCTGAGAATGAACCGAAGGCGTAATGAAGTGAGGCAGTTATAATAAGTCTCTCAAGGTTACTCTGTTACTAAGTTGTTTTCATAAACACACAGCTAGAACCACAGAACCACGTTTAAAAGTCAACAAACCCCACCCCCTCGTCTACAGCGTCACAATCTCATAATTAATTCCTGATTCCCATTATTGTTATGTTCGTGTAACACTGCGTGTGACCCACTGACCGACCAGGCAGACTAGACGATTGGCCTCAACTGCCGTATGCGATCGTATTAGAAATGTTTGGTTTTTACTGAAGCACACAACGAACTGACAGTGGTTAGGCTTTGATGGCGTAGGTAGACCACAAAACTTAAGATGCACCATAGAAAGCTTTACGAGAGCAACACTGTACTAAATTTTAGTTTTCGAGAAGGTTGAACACTCTAATGATCATATCGATCCAATGGATACTAAATATTGTACGTAAGCACCCTATTTGGCGTTTTAACCTACGCTACGCGAAGTTAGTAGTCAG
This sequence comes from Ephestia elutella, assembly GCA_018467065.1. Lineage (NCBI taxonomy): Eukaryota > Metazoa > Arthropoda > Insecta > Lepidoptera > Pyralidae > Ephestia > Ephestia elutella. Next base: position 11,628,729 of record CM031594.1, on the reverse strand, counting down.
TAAGTCAAGTACGTAACTTAGCTACGGTACACTAGTCTTATCTATTGGGTTCTTCCCCTGACTATCAAAATTATTGTTTACCAATTTATTCTCCTCCGTTTCGGCAAACATCGTCACAATCTTTACTAGTAATAGGTAGTCGATACATTAAAAAAAACATTCATGATAGAGGTACGTGCATTTCTTTGGAAAGTGTGTCCTGTTAACTTTCTTCGCTACGCGTGATGAATAATTACTATCCTTTTATGGACGGATATGCAAATTTTATGAATGATCCATTGTTAATATTGTTTACAATTAAATAGGATATGTAAGTATTAACAGTAGTTTGAAACGTTCGAGTACGTGCGCGTTGAATATCTGTGTATCTTTGTTTACAAATAGATTGCTTTCTTACGACATTTCTTCTCTGCAGATGGCCATATTACGAAATACTAGTGCAGTAACATAAACTGTCTGACCTAATATTGAACTTTTGTCATTTGAAAACTCTCGTAAATAAGGTCAGTTTACATTGTAAATATACTTCAAAGCCTAATCACTTAAATAAAAATAAAATATGTTAAATTAAACTACGAAAGAAAAACAAATTTTCAAAGCATTAATATACTAACAAACTGAGAACGTAAAGAGATGATTGTTAAGACAACAGTTGAAAAACAAATCGTAATACCAGAAAATCTATTCACGTCGTGTAAACAACGGACCGAATTAAACTATTAAACGGAACATTAAAAGAAAAGGCGAGAGCTACAATTATCACGGATGATGACACAGCAGACGGTCATTGACCACTCTAATGTATAGTAATCAGAGAATACGGGGAGGCAGACGGTGTATGGGACCCGATGGAACCGAAGTGGGGTCAATAAGCCGACGACGACGGTGCAATGTAAATAAACTTGCCCAAGTTGTTTTATTCCTTCTAATCCAGTACAATTTAGAAACCAATCATTAGTTTTGCTGACAAAAAATCCTTTGGAAGCCCGTGTTTATGAATCATTTAATTATTTGGTGCTCTTAAAATTAGAGAAGCAACTGAAGCAAATTCTTCAAAAGTTAAGAGTTCCTAAACTGTCTTATTTGCACATCTACTTTGATCAGATTCTTCACTCATCATAAACATACGCTCCTCATTACAATATTTAGTCTATTAACTCTCACTGTGTTCATGTTCTGCAAGATAAAATCTTTATTTTCCACGCTATGCGAGCGGCGACGCTATGTCTACTGCTCTTGATCTTAGCATTGTAACGTATGATTTTGTACACCCTTTTACAATGCACGTACTTATATTTTTAAATTATGACAATTTTAGTTTCAATTATGTACAAACTCATCGTCTGTACGACTATCAACTTCAATCAGAGTATTTATAACAACAACGTTTTGTAAGTTCATCATCTTGGTAATTGTTGAACTATTATTTAAACAAATAGAATCGAATCCTGAATCTAATTCGGCAACTTTTCTCGCATCACCCTCAGTCTCATTGCAACGGTTCAACTCATCTCTTTTTTCGATCTTTGTACAGAATTATTCTGTGGTACAAACAGTCGTTCCCGCCAACAATGTTCCTGGTTCCTGGAAGATAAAATCTTTATGTACAAAGTACGACGCGATGCAAGTGAGCCGGCGTCGCGTTGTCTGCCGTTCTCAATCGATGTCATGCGGAGTCCCGTCGTGTTCACTTTCGAGTTTTGATTTGGAATCTGTTTTGTTTGGTTATTCCTAAGAGCATTATTTGGAAGCGTTTATTATGTCCCGAATAATATTTACAACTAGCCACACCGCGGTTTTATTATTTAAAGGACAATGCCGATTCGACTATGAGAAGTGGCGTCTTTTTTTTTCGCGCGGCCACTAACCGAACTATGTTTTTCTAATAGGTAATAGCATAATAAACAAAACTTAGTATGGCATATATAACTCTAAACTCAGTCCGAACTGAGTTATTGGGGTTAGAAAATGTTAAATATTCAAATGTTTTTGAGGCGATTTTCGTCATATGTGAGCAAGTTCAATAAAAATATGTAACAAAATAATTATCTTTGGACATTTTTTATTACCACTATAATCCTTTGAGGCCTTACACGCCGTAACTCCCTCCCCCCTCCTGGCAGCTGCACGCACATTGTTCGACGAGTTTGCAGGTATGGGTGAGTCATACATCGGTATTTATGTGAACAATGCAAATCCCAAAACCGAAGGGGTTTTGGGATTTGCATTGTTCACACAAATACCGTTTTGGTTTTCCACCCCCTCTACCCCATCCCCGCGCATCAATGAGTAAGTACATATTGTCTTCTTGCTTTCACAGGCGCAGATTCATATTCTTTTGTCTCTTTCATTACTTACGAGCAATAGATATCGGATTGGTGATTGAATTCCATTTGAAAATCACTCACCGTTCTGGCTTCGTGTAGTTCGTTCGTGTGCGTTCCTAGTTCCTGTTTTTTTTTACTGAATAATCAAACTACGACTTGGCTTGTTTAACTGACTCCGATATAGATATCTTACCTAACAGAATTGGCTTGTTTACTGGACCTTCTGATTTGTGTAGTGAAGCATTATTGTGCGTGCTGTTTTAATATAAATACAGTGGAATATGGATCGAAGACAGTGCATTTCTTGTCTTCGAAGTATAAGTCGAAGCAATAACAGTGTAAGAAGATCCTACCCTTTGACTACGCAGCACTTCCAGCAACATCCATTTCTGATTGATTATTTGGCTGAAGTTAGAAATATTATTGAGGTATGTAAACATTATATCAAAATGTTTTACGAATACTTTCATTCTTTTTCACACTCTTTAATCATGTTTTTAAAATAAGTACAATTTCATAATGTTAATAGGACAAAAGAGAGGAAGCATTAAGATATTTTGTGTTCCAATTACCGGTTTAAATTCCACTGTATAATTCCAAATGCCACCAAAAGTTTTTAGTAAAAACCAAGTTTGTCATTTATATTTATCTCTCTACAGATATCCATTGAAGACCGGATTTGTAAACCTTGTTTTCAACAAGCAAAACGCTATATTCAACGAGGCGAGTTGGATACACAACGTGAACCAGTCGCAGCTGAGGGTGATGTTCAATCCGTAGCTGACGAACCAAGAAGATCTCAGCCCGATCCTGAGCCAGCGGATAGTGACCGTGAGATTGCTGACATCGAATCCGTACCTGACAGCTCTGAACGAGAACAAATGGTGCCAGTGGGACAGGTACTACCAGTCCGAAATGTTTTGAGCTTTCCTATACAAGGATTTTCAAGAGCTCCTTTCAATACGAGAACTTGTATATTTCAATATTGTGAAAACAGTAACTTGGTTAGAATAGACAAGAATTTGAGATCTATAATTCTACAAGAGAAGAGCTTTTATATACCGCAAGGCGTACGCGTATGCGAACAACATAGGTTTGATCCAGTATGGATTGATATTTCACTTGTTGTCCGTCACGTATATAATACGTTTTCACCTAAACAGGTCAGCGATATGTTAAGTCTTTTACAAAAAAGCAAAAGCTGTTTAACTTCGAAAGACTTTCATATATCTCGGCCGAAGTTTTCTATTACTATATTGGGTTTTCTAAGGCACAATTCACCGAAATATTACAATGTACACCGAGTATTTCAAATAACCATAGAAAACCAGCGACTGCCTTAGCCACGCTACTAGTTAAACTTCACACAGGGGAACCAAACCAAAGATTATGTAAAATATTTCACATGGCAAGATCAACATTTGAAGGTAAAATGAACAGCGTTAGGGAATCTTTATTGCTTGAATTCGTACCAAGGCATTTAGGATATGATCATATAACCAGAGAAGTTATAAGGCGTTGCCTTGCGATACCTAAAGCCTAAATATATATTATTAAATCGTTTTTTGTTAACACGTTATTTTTATATTGCAGTTTAAAAATTGTTGAACTTGATCTCATATGAAAAATATTTGTGTATCTATATGTACCCAAAAAAGAAACATTGGTTTGAATTCAAAGTAAGCATTATTATTGTAAACGCTTCTACGGTTTTTCTATTTTATAAGACAGGCATTGTAATTACTACATTCATTGTATTGTAAAACAGAACTGTATTATTTTTATAACAGCAGTGAAATATGAAATAAGATCATTGAATATATTATTGTATTTGTATTTTAATCTTTTATAAACCAACCAAAAGAAACCAACCGCCGAACAAGCCGATGGATGACTCACCAATACCAAACTCGCTGAACAAGGTGGGCAGCTGTCAGGAGTTACAGTGGGGGGGGGGGAGGCTCAAAGGATTATAGTGGTAATAAAAAATGTCCAAAGATAATTATTCTGTTACATATTTTTATTGAACTTGCTCCCATATGATGAAAATCGCCTCAAAAACATTTGAATATTTAACATTTTCTAACCCCAATAACTCAGTTCGGACTGAGTTTAGAGTTATATATGCCATACTAAGTTTTGTTTATTATGTTATTACCTATTAGAAAAACAGGGTTTGGTTAGTGGCCGCGCGAAAAAAAAAAAAGACGCCAAAAACCGGCATTGCATTACATGAAGTTTACTACTGTTCAGCGCAAATGGAGAACAAATTGAAATAGTTATCTTTGTTCACGAATATGAGCACAGATTTGGTTCAAATATGGGTGCATCGGCGCAACAAACATCATTGCATTTATTTAACTGTGTGAATAGACTACACCACCCATGACATATAATATTTAGATAGATTTTCAAGTAACTTTTTTTATAATTTAACAATTACTTAGGCATGAGTAACTTATTAATTCTGTACTCAGAAATATATGTTTTACTGTTACGTCCCAGTATTACACATTCTACACCGCCATTGTTTGTAATTTTTCTCACCTAAAACTACATGTTCCAAGTACTAACGGTATTGAATGTCGCTATTTATATATTAAAAGTCATCAATGACGTTTTGCTAGAAGCCTTTTTATATTGTATGATGCGGTTTTCACAGTTGTATCAAAAACTGGCGTAGGTTAAACACGGACGCTTAGAACCTGAGAAACAGCACTTTAAAATTTGTACTTCATCTAGCTTTTTTTTTTAAAATTTTTGTTATAAAAATGAGATATTTCTGTTCGCAGTAATTAATAAACCAACCAAGGAACAAACCTGGACGCCTCCCAGAATGTGAGTCACTAGTAATGTAGTCAGGCAAGAAATTAAAACCAGAAATTGAACCGAGCGATGGTACAGTCAAGAGTACAACAAACTTCCCAAATTATCCGCCTTAGAGCCTCTGTTCCAAGAGGTGCTACAGTTGGTTCTACTAGTAGAACCTTGAGGAAATTTTCTTCTTCTACTTCAAGGTGAAGTAGAACTGTCTGGAATACGTTGAAAAACACACATCCGGGTAGTTCTACCGTTGTAGTTACGAGACAACAAAAGAAATTATTAAAATAAAAAAAATGTGATTACTCGTATTAATCATGCAAAAAGGAGAAAACAAAAGAAATTCTTCTTAAATTAAAAAAAATAAATCATTAATCATGTGATTTTGCACAAATTTGTTACCCTTAATGGCTCACACATGCCATGCAGCTGACTGTACGAAAAAGGAAGGTAACAGTTACGGTATTTTCGCTAATATCATGTGTTGAAGTCATCGCAACGTAATCATGAAGGAATCTCATCTCGCCCGTTGATGCATTCTGCCGTGTGACTCATAAACACGAAAGGGCTATTAAAATAAAACTTTTTCCAAAAAAGTGAACCGACTTCCATCATAAAACTTAAAATCATAAAATAACAATAAAGAAAAATGTATTAGCATGCTACCTACTGAATGAGGTGAATTCGGTGCCAAGTGCAGGACTATGTAATTGTTTAGCTAGGCATTTTGTATATATACATGATTCTAATGTTAATTTAGATTATTTAATATTCAATTTGGCACCGACTTCACCTCATTCAGTAGGTAGCATGCTAATACATTTTTCTTTATTGTTATTTTATGATTTTAAGTTTTATGATGGAAGTCGGTTCACTTTTTTGGAAAAAAGTTTTATTTTATCATTTTTAGTGCTTCTACACCTTTTCATTTTCTTTAATAAAAACTTAAACTTTTCTTTCACTGGTGGCCGAAAATAAAGAATTAAGAATTCGTAACTTTTTATGTCAGTTTGATTTGAAATGTCAGAACATGTCATATTGTCTAATATTTTTGGCACATAAATAGACCGTGAGCACACGATGACCAAACCTTCCTTATTATAAAAATGCTGAATGTTTCTCTGCGTGGTATATACGGGTAAAAAATATTAGCGACTAGGTATGAAGTTTGGATCTTAGTTGCTTATGTAGGTAATATGGATAGCAAGGATGATTTTTATAGGTATAAAAAGCACCCTTGGGGCCTTCCAAGGTAATATTAAATTTAGCTTTTATAATAAAACAAATATAACTATAATTTAGTAAAGTTACAATGTCTAGCAGGGGTTTATATCTGCACCAATTGCCTGGCAATGGATGGCTTGATTTCTTATATTATTAGGAATAAAATCTTTAAAAAACTTTACTAAGGAAATTGAGTTACCACTTTTAATGTTATTGCTACAAATAATCTGCCTAAGTAATCATGATCCAACTTTTATAGTCGCTAATCTCTATTTCTATCTAAATCTTTAGTTTTAATAAAATAAGGAAGGGCATGCTAACGCGGGCTTTTGCTCTATAATGCAATGTTGGTATTTTTATATTTTGTTAGGTATCTTTAAAATTACCGAACAGATTCTGACGTGGTTAAAATGGGACCAACTTGGGTATATACCATTACGAATAAAAAAACAATTTCGGAAATCAGTCCACTGTAGGCGGAGAAATCGGCGAACATACATAAAAAAAACATACATACATCGAAACATATAACCTCCTCCTTTTTTGGGAAGTCGGTTGACAAAAGCTGAAGTTATGATCGAATCAATCTTAAAGATCTACTGAGTTAACAGCTTTGAACATCAGCCAATTTCTTTTTTAAATCCTTTATTCCTCAATATTGGGATACAAAATAGTTATCCCTTCTGGGACTTTAATTTCCTAAAACACCTCGGTGCCCCTAAGCGCCCTGAGTACTTTATATGCATATATGCATGCTTAGGCATGTGCTTTAAATGAAATAATTCCTAAGATTAAGGGCATTTTTATCAAACCTGCCTGCGTCTGTGTTCCCGAGCACATATAACCTGACTCTCTTCAAAACCAGAGTGAATAGGCTGCTTCTGGGTAAGCTCGCTGTACCGTAGACCTCATCTCTGTATTCGGGCAAGATTGTGGTTAAGAGCAAACCTAATATAACACGTGTTATCATCATCAACTCACAAATCCTAGTCCACTGGACTCCTGCGCGTGACTCACAAACTCTAAAACTAGAGCAGCACAACAACGAGAACATCACGTTCCCACGGCCGCAAGCTGTCAACAATACATTCCAACACAATATATAAATATACACTGTCTTTATCATTCGATAAATATGGAAAACGCGACGAGCTCTTATTATAACATCGCTTGGTGTGACTTACAAAGTGGAGAAATTCATTTAAATCGAACATCGGGAAAATCCTCTGATATAACAACCTAGGTTGGTAGCCAAATATAGTAACGTGAATTAAAGCATGGGTCGCAAGATATTTCCTTGAAGAATCCTTTTTCTTTCCAGTGGCCACAGAAGTAATATAAGTATGCCGTGGCTTACTTTATTTTGTGGAAAACAGAAATTAGCGTCGATTCTTTTGCATGACAACGAGAGTAGAACAAATCCTATTTCTCCAAAACTGAGCCAGTTCAATGGCCAAAGCGGCAATGTGCAAAATCTGATATCAATTATAGGTAATACTTTATGTAAGAATACTGCTGAGAGGAACCCATTTAAGAAGAGCTGTGGACCGTAGCAAGTCGATAGTAAGTAAATACAACATGTAACTTACTCGTTGATTTACATTTATAAGCCTAAAACCTAACGCTAAGTACGTGTATGTAAACGGATTAGTATAATTCTAAATGCACAACGAGCTAGTTGCTAAGTTGCTTAATTTCCATGAGTAAGCAAGCTATATTAAATTAGCAGAACTATTATTCTTAGGACGGCGACGAAGCAGCCACCTCTTATAGGAGCTTTTCAACCGACTTCCCAAAAAAGGAGGAGGTTATATGTTTCGATGTATGTATGTTTTTTTATGTATGTTCGCCGATTTCTCCGCCTATTGTGGACTGATTTCCGAAATTATTTTTTTATTCGTAAGAGTCTATTCCCAAGTTGGTCCCATTTTAACCACGTCAGAATCTGTTCGGTAATTTAAAAGATACCTAACAAAATATAAATATATCAACATTGCATTATAGAGCAAAAGCCCGCGACTGCATGCCCTTCCTTATTTTATTAAAACTCAAAATTTTATGTGTATGTCCCCAACATAGAAAATTAGCGACTATAAAAGTTGGATCATGATTACTTAGGCAGATAATTTGTAGCAATAGCATATAGAGTGGTAGCTCAATTTCCTCAAAGTAAAGTTTTTAAAGATTTTATTCCGAATAATATTGGAAATCACGCCATCCATTACCAAGCCATTGGTGCAGATATAAACCCCTGCCAGATATTGTAACTTTACTAAATTATAGTTATATTTGTTTTATTACAAAATTTGAATTTTATGTTACTTTGGGAGGCCCCAAGGGAGCTTTTTATACCTATAAAAATCATCCTTGCTAGCCATATTACCTGCATAAGCAACTAAGATCGAAACTTCATACCTAGTCGCTAATATTTTTTACCCGTATATACCACGCAGAGAAACATTCATCATTTTTAAAATAAGGAGGGTTTGATCGTCGCGGACTCTCGGTCTATTTATGTGCCAAAAATAATAGACAATTTGACATATTCTGACATTTCAAATCAAACTGACATAAAAAGTTTCGAATTCTTAATTCTTTATTTTCGGCCAGAAGAAAAGTTTAAGTTTTTATTAAAGAAAATAAGTGTAGAAGCACTAAAAATGATAAAATAAAACTTTTTTCCAAAAAAATTGAACCGACTTCCATCATAAAACTTAAAATCATGAAATAACAATAAAGAAAAATGTATTGGCATGCTACCTACTGAATGAGGTGAAGTCGGTGCCGTAAAAATTAAATACCTAATCTAAATTTACATTAGAATCGTGAATACATACCACCATAACACCCTTACTCCTGCACTCGGCACCGACTTCACCTCATTCAGTAGGTAGCATGCCAATACATTTTTCTTTATTGTTATTTCATGATTTTAAGTTTTATGATGGAAGTCGGTTCAATTTTTTTGGAAAAAAGTTTTATCATGTTGTTTTTGGGGGTCGATTGTCACTCGCGTCCGTAGGCTGTACCCTCGAGACCCTACACGTGACCCCCGGGTGGTGCTAAAGAGTGACGTCCTTTCCGGTGGTAGGCTTAGGCCGTGGCTGGTCACCACCCTCTGGGTAAAATCAGGGTGCTAAGCGTTCGCGCGTTCCACCCTGCACGCCCTGAGTAGCCTTACGATGAGTGGGTCCACGCAGATTTTGCGCCTGCCGGCGTACCGCTCTCGGGCTCTCAGTGTTGCTGAGCGCGGAGCCTAGTTTCGGAGGGCAGCGGGATCCGGAGCAACGGTTATCCGCTGGCCGCCCGCCGATAGTTGGGAGCCCAATTGCAGACTAGCCATCTGTGAAAGGCTGCTCCGCCATCGCGCGCATAATCCTAAGGTTGCTCCTGTCGGGCCGGTTGGCAACCGGGCGAGAGGCCTCGACAGGCGGCCTTGGGGGGTCCGGGCGTCCCCGCGGTCTCCGAGCTAGTCTTTCCTACCGCGCAGCAGCACTGTGAATTTTGATGGAGGCTGGTGGGAGCCTCGCGTAACTGCCACTCTTCGCCTTTTTTCCCTCTTGCCACACATGAAAACCATGAATAAAAGAAATAGAAAGTTGAGGAATCGACAGCGGATGCACGGCCTCTCACTAAAAGTGCACCTCACCAATATTCGAGGTCTGCACTCCAATCTCGTTCCAGTCCACCACCATCTTGAGACTGCAAGGCCTCATCTGCTCTTGCTTACGGAGACGCAAATTTCGACCCCTGCTGATACGTCTTACCTGCACTACCCTGGATACATCCTGGAGCACAATTTCCGTGCGAAGGCAGGGGTCTGTTTTTATGTGCGTGATGACATCTGTTGCAAGCGTCTTCGTAACTTGGAAGACCCCTCTTCATCATCAATCTGGGTGCTTGTGGACACCGGCATTGAACAAATAGTCTATGTAGGTGTCTATCGTTCACATAGCGGTGACCAGGAGACGACGAGGCTGTTTCAACACCTAAGTGAGGCTGCTGATGTGGCCCAACAACGGTACCCCACCGCACAGTTAGTTTTTTTGGGGGACTTTAATGCCCACCACGAACAGTGGCTGTTCCCTTTCAAGCAAACAGACCACGCTGGTAGAGAGGCGTACAAGCTTGCCTTGTCTTTAAACCTTTCCCAGCTGGTTGACCAGGCGACTCGGGTACCCGACGTTGAGAGTCACTTAGCCAATTGCTTGGACCTTCTGCTGACGACCGAACCAGATCGATATCAAGTGTCTGTTTCAGCCCCTCTTGGGAGTTCTGACCATTGTCTGGTAAAGTCTGTCCTCACATGTTCCCCACCCGACTCCAGCCCCCGGGGCACAAGACGGGTGTGGCGATACAAATCGGCAGACTGGGATGAGATGCGGCACTTTCTAGCATCTTTCCCTTGGCTGCAGGTCTGCTTTTCCTCTGGCGATCCGTCGAGCTGTGCAAGCGCTGTTGCTGAGATTATCGGCCTGGCTATGGAGTATTATATCCCATTCTCGGATCGACCCTCTGGCATCAAAGCTGAGCCTTGGTTTAATGCTGACTGTTTGAAAGCTGAGGCTATTAAACAGTCAGCATACCAGGCTTGGGCAGACGCTCGTAGTCGCAAAGCTCCGGATACGCATGAAAAGAAGAAAGCTTTTAACTCTGCGGCTAAGTCCTGCAAAAAAGTGCTTAAAAGGGCCCGCTTTGACCACATACGCCAAGTAGGAAGCAAACTCGCTTCGTACCCATCCGGCAGTAAAGCGTTTTGGTCGCTCGCCAAGTGCGTTGAGGCTAACTTCTGTCGCTCTTCACTTCCACCTCTGCTGAAACCAGATGGAACATTGGCACACACGGCTTTAGAGAAAGCTAACTTATTTGCTTCTCTATTCGCTGAAAACTCCCGTCTAGATGCAAGTAACCAAACACCGTTACAGTTACCCTTCTGCGGTTGTAAAATGCCAGAACTCCGCATTCATCAAAAAGAGGTTCTTAAAGCTCTACGAAACCTAGACGTGAACAAAGCCAGTGGTCCTGATGGCATACCTGCTATTGTTTTGCGGAATTGCGCAGCCGAATTGTCTCCTGTTCTGACACGCCTATATCGTCTATCTTTCCGGTCTGGTATTGTGCCAAAGGCGTGGAAGCTTGCCAACATTCAACCTGTACCCAAGAAGGGTAGTCGTGCCGATCCTACAAACTACCGCCCAATCGCAATCACCTCCATTCTCTGCAAGGTAATGGAGCGGGTTATTAACAAGCGCTTGCTAGCGTACCTTGAAGATAATGATCTCCTCTGTGACCGGCAATTCGGATTTCGCCAGCGCCGATCTACTGGGGATCTTCTTGTGTATGCTACGCACCTTTGGGGTGAGGCTCTCGAAAAATATGGTGAAGCACTTGCTGTCTCACTTGACATTTCGAAGGCATTTGATAGAGTTTGGCACGATGGTCTCATAGCAAAGCTTCCCGCCTATGGTATCCCTGCCAGCCTTTGTGCTTGGATTTCTGATTTCCTGAGGGAACGGTCTATTCGAGTAGTTGTTGACGGCTGCTCGTCTGACCTATTGGCGATTAATGCCGGGGTACCTCAGGGTTCTGTACTTTCCGCAACGCTTTTTTTGCTACACATCAACGATCTGCTAAAACCCGGTATTATTGGGTACGCGGACGATAGCACTGTTACGGAAAGGTATTTTTCTAGTGCAAAGGAAAAAAAACCTGAAATAGACGATCTCAGACAGGCAATGGTGGATCGTACCAATCTCACTCTGCAGGCTGTCTCCGATTGGGGCGATGCCAATCTTGTGAGATTTAACGCCTCTAAGACGCAGGCTTGTCTGTTCTCCGCAAAAAAAGCCCGTTCAACTTGGCTCCCACTTTCCGTGGTGTGCCTGTTCCTGTCACCAATCATCTCGAACTTCTTGGTATCGAGCTCACGTCTAACCTTAACTTCGGCAGTTATATTGAGACCAGGGCTAAGACTGCTTCAAAAAGCTGGGCATCCTTTCCAAGGTCCAACGGTATTTTACTCCGGACCAATTGTTGAGTCTTTACACAGCTCAAGTCCGGTCCTGTATGGAGTATTGTTCCCATCTGTGGGATGGAGCCGCCCGGTATCAGCTCGAAGCTCTGGAGGCTATCGACAGACGTGCCAGAAGACTCGTGGATGATGAGTCGCTTACGGCAAGACGACTTCAGAGTCTCGATCACCGCCGACTAGTTGCAAGTCTGTGTGTATTTTACAGGCTACACTTCGGTGAGTGCGCTCAGGAATTGCACGACTTAATTCCTTGTGCACCATTCCACCATCGGACGACACGGCGCGGACAGGGATTCCATCCTTATGTGGTTGATGTTCCAGCTCATCGCACCTCTCGGTTCGCCTCCTGCTTTATCGTGCGAACCGCCAAGATATGGAATTCTCCCGCTGTTTCCTGTCACTTATAATTTAGGGGTTTTCAAGGCAAGAGTGAATAGGCATATTTTGAGTTTGCGTGTACCACCCTAGATCTCATCTTTGCTTCCCATCAGGCAAGATAGAGGTCAAACGCACTCAGATTTTTAATAAAAAAAAAAAAAATATGTCTTCCTTTTAAACTCAAAATTCATTTACTTAGTCATCACCCAGGTATCTAAATAATGCCCTATTTTCTTTATTATCTACTAGCTTTTGCCCGCGGCTTCGCTCGCGTTAATCCTTTCTTAGCGGATGCCTACGTCATAACATCTACCTGCATGCCAAATTTCAGCCCTATCCGTCCAGTGGTTTGGACTGTGCGTTGATAGATCACTGTCAGTCAGTCACCTTTGAATATTATATAGATTGCCTTTATATTGGTTTCTTCCTGGTATTTCTTCCTTTTCATTTTTTATTTTATTGAGAGAGAAGCACACCGCTAATTATTTTGAAAATTCTACTGTTAAACATGAAATCTTTACTGATAACTATAGCTCGTTGAATCAATTGCGCAGCCAGTTTGTTATTTAGGTCACCAATCCGCCAAAACATCAACTATGGTATGATGGTCGTCAATGTATGTACGTCGCATTCGCTAAATACTTGTACTATTGGAAGCGTAAACTCGAACGTAAATATTATTATTTCGAGTTACATTGACTAATTGTGACGTGATGTTCATATCGCAGAAACGTGATTTGAAACTCAGACAGCAGTTTCTGATTCAGATTCACGCAAAGGTCGAAATAAAAATGTAGACAAACAAAATTTTGCAATGGTCCGACTGTTTTGAAGATATTTGTCCCAATTGCACAAAGAAATATTAAGTCCTCTATAGCGGCAATGTTGTAAAAATAAATACCATCTAAATTTGACCATATGGTAAATTCACATTATTACTATTATCAAGCGTTTTACTTCTTTAATAATAATATTGTTATCGAAGCGAATATCAGGTCTAGTCAAATGCACCAGACCCACTGATTAAATACTGATTGTTTCTCGTGTACCAATAACCTCTTTCTACCAATTAAGCGCATTGAAGAGATTTGAATTGGAACATTTTCCTCTAATGTAGGTCGGGGCTTTGATAATGCTGCAGTGTTTGTTGCGCCTACTTACTATAAATATAAAGGACTTACAACTAGGACTAGTGTAAACACACTTTTATTTATAACATAGGGCGGCAAACGAGCAAGCGGGACCCCTGATGGTAAGCGATCACCGCTGCCCATGGATAACTGCAACACCAGGGGTATCACAAGAGTGTTGCCGGCCTTTCAAGAAGACGTAGACTCGTTGACACTTATAAGACGTACCGAATATATTTTTAAATTTAAAATATTTAGATGTGCTTCGCTACCCTGGGAATTCGGGTTGGTCTGGAATTCTGGATAGCCTTCCTCATAAATGTGGCTGTATATCAGAAAGACTATGAGGCTACGAGATAACTACTAGCGCCTTCAAACAAACCAACAAATAATCATCAAACTCTTCAGCTTCATTAATTCAATTAGTATAGATTGGCTGTACGGATTGTGACAAAGTTGGTTTCGGATATTTTGGTTGATTAGATTTTGACGAGGCTTGTGGCGCATTAATTTCTGTAATTTTATTAAACCATTGGTATAGACTTCAAACTTCCACTACAAGAGTAGAAGAAGAACTAGAAGCGTTAGAAGAGTGAAGCATCTTGACAATTTTAGCAAGTAGTAGTTAGTAGACCTACTAACTAAATAGTAAGTAAATAACGCACTGGAGCAAATTCTTAGAGATAATGCAGTTTCATCTACAAAATTCTAAACGTACTGTGGCCTACTTTTAACATGTTCCACTTATGAGTGACAAAATCTGGAATGACAAATGATACGGGCATATATTTCACAATTCCTACTCTAATTAACCAGCAGAAGTATAGTCTCTAACTTCACAAAACAGGGTAACTAAGTATTTAAATTCCAAAACTACACTTAAGTCTAGAATTTATACGCTGATTCTGATAGTAATTTGTAACACTTAAAATGTTAACGTTAATATAACATTTACAATAATTTTCGCAACCAATTGGACTGTGTCGTATAAATTAATTGCGAACATTAGGAATGTACCGAGTGCAACTTATCTCTGCGGCGGCATTCCGGCTACAGTGCTTACGATACGAGTAAAAACAAATAAATTGTCACGATAACCTGTAAAAGCCAAGTATATCTAGAACAACGGGACGCGCGTCCGAGCGCGATGAGTCATCGCGCGAGAATGAACAGATTTTGGCGAATTCGCGATTAGTTCAGCTTTTTTTTACATTATTTCTTTTTTTTTTGTCGCGCTCTGTCTCGTATATGGCGACAAGGTCATTATGCCAACTCGGTGGTTCTGACGTAATGTCGCAAAAAGGGAGCGACGTAATAAAATAACAGACTTGTGTTTGTAGACGTAGTTATTTTAACCTCTGTGAGGTTAAGCAAACAGAGCATTTGTTTATTGAGATTTGTTTAATTAATTTTAATTTATAAAAGGGCAAGATGTTATTACGTCTCTCTCATAGATTGAATATACCTACATGAATGTAGAATCTTCACGCTTCGTTAGCTGTGGCATGTCTACCGCATTATTATGTACTTATAGTTACTTTATGATGTAAAAAATGTTACGACATACCTATAGGACTTATTGCAAACACTTTTTAAACAATTTTTAATGATATTTGCACAAAGAAATGCAAATTCTAGAAAGGTTATTTAAAATATTACTAAGTAGATAGTCAAGATCACTGTTTGGTGAATAAATTCATGTTTTACCTGTTTAATACATTAATAATACATAATGTCGCTTTGTTTCGTCAGACTCATGTATTTTATTATGTGTACCAAATTTATAATTTTTCTATATGTTTTTAGCGATGTTGGAGTAGGTTAAGCCTGTAATGACACGCTGTATAAAATGAAATTAAATAAATTTTACTTCTTAATTACTTAATATCTATTCTTACCTGTTTTTTTTACAAGCATATTTTGTGTTTTGGGCAAAAGCCTCCCCTTTATTCCCTTTTTTTGGGTAAATATGTGAAACCCTGATAGATCCAAGCCGATTAAAGAAATATATCAGATTCTTACTTACTCGTATCTAGGGATTTTTATTTAGCTAACAAGTTCACTATTTCATTTGCTCTTTGATTTAAATTCAGCTTTATTGCAATCCGGATCATATCCCCTACACTAAAGGTTCATTTAAGGATGCGCTGCACTAGGATCGATCGTCCTGAAATGCAATTTCCAGGGGTTTAATACGAGTCCGCAATAACCTATTTTCCACGCTAACAATATTTATATTAAAACGCTGCAAGAACTTATATCATTTTCAGCTGTATGCCACGTGTATTGTTTGCGATTTTTTTTATTTCCTCGCTGTAATGAAGCGTTGCTTTGTATTCAGACTTTTCTCGTCATTATGTATTCCAAATGGAATTTTCTAAAATGTATTTTTCTAGCTTCGTATAAGTTTTTACGCTTCAGCATTGGGAATTATTAAATTAAGATAAGTAAGGCAAGGGAGACCAAGAACGAGATGGTCTGATGATTTAAAGGGATTCGATAAGAACTGGAAGGAAAAGACAAAGGATAGAGATGAGTGGAGAGAATTAGGGGAAGCTTTAGCCCAGAAGTACGAAATAAATAGCTAGAAAAAAAAAGTAAGGCACAGATCGGCAGCGAATGGACCTTAGTCCAATTTACCCTATAGACCCTAGTTCTAATATTATAAATGCGAAAGTTTGGATGTGAGTTTGTGAGTTTGTGAATTTGTGAGTTTGTGAGGATGTTTGTTACTCAATCACGCAAAATCTACTGGACGGATTTCGATGAAATTTGGTTCAGAGGTAGATAATGACCTGGAATAGCACATAGGCTACTTTTTATCCCGGGAAAAAGCACTGTTCCCGTGGGAAATTCACGCGGGCGAAGCCGCGGGCAAAAGCTAGTAAATTTAATATATCTGTAAATGTACATCTCCATTCCATCAGAGAGCCCACTATTCAGCTAAGCGTGGCCTTCGAGTCTCACGACTCTTGGCTCTGTCTACTCCGTAAGGGATAAAGACGTGATTGTATGTTTGTATGTCTGTAAACGCCAAGATAAATATATAGCTTGTAATACCAGTGTCCTATTTTATAACCTACGAAGTGCACTAACCTGATCAATGTCTAATTAGATGAACTTGCATTTGTTAATTATGTCTACATACATTACAAGAGAACGCTAATTTGTAGACGCCGATGGAAACCTTGACTCTTCAAAGATTGTTTCTTTAAAGCTCTTTGAACTAAAACTGAGTAGCTATTTTGATAGAGCCTAAAGCTTAAAGAGATATCTAATATATCTAATCTATCACTGTCAAACTGTCAACCTTATTGCGTAAATGGAGATATCAAAACAGTAAGCTAATGGCCGTCATCAAAATTTTAACTTTAAGTAGATGTAAGTTTAAACCAATAATGGTTAAAACGATGAGGTGGAACATAGAAAGTTATTAAAATTCTGTATGACACACAACCGCAATATATTTCTGTGATTCTAAAAATGCGAAATCAAAAACAAATTCATTTGGGACATTTATTTTCAGCGCTCAATGCGAAATTAGCTCTTCCAAAATAATTTTGCTTTACTAATTTCGTCCATTTGTTTTCATTATGGATTTCCTGCGAAAAATGTTTATGTAACCGGATAATAAGAATGTGGACGACGACAGTCAATTAGTCGTGAAAAATACTTCATTTTAAAATGATTTTAAATATGGGACGTGCGTTAAATATGTATGTGTTATGTATGACATATTTTAGTAAAGTTACGCAAAACCTTTATTACAGCGCGACAAAATTTTCAGTCATAGCAGAAAATTAGAAAACTACGTCACAACACAACATAATTTTATTTTCTAAAACATTGCTCGCATGATCGCTATATCTGTAATTGTTAGTCATCATGAACGTGACGGACAGACAGGCCTGCGAATTTGCCAAATAATATCTGAACGTAGGACTAATATCAAAGCGACATGATGTCAACACTGTAAATAAACCTAGATTTGACCCCTGATAAATTAATATCACAAGTAAATACCACAATCTATAAACTCGCACATAACATTCTGGTAATAATATTATTCACAAGCATTCGATGGCATTTTGATTATTTTTATACATCGAGTCTCAGAGCCGATAGAAATAATTTGATGATCTAATTATGAAGTCTGAATCGTCGAAATGCAAATTTATTTCATACATAGTTCCGTCTGAAAGTTCGAGGACTACAAAATGATGCAGATGATGACATTGTAAAGCAATTCTATGCAATTACGTTTGTGGCCTGAACTAGAAAGACTTCTCTGAATTGAATGAAATACCTACTTCTAAAGGACTCGTTGAATAGGTGGACGAAATATGTAGCTTGTTCGATAAAACATTAGGGAATCTACTCGACTACTTTACAGACAGATATTAATCAATAAATAAATAAGAAAAGACGCAAATAGATAACGATTTAAATAGTACCAAAAAGAGTAGCAAAATAAGTTAAATCCATTCAAGGAACTGACATGAAAGATGCAACAAAAGTAAAACGAGACGATAAAATACGATCTATTCCCCAGTTGATTGACGGATCGCTCTTACCGTAGCGTTGAAACTAGTTAAAATACTTAGCCCCCAGTTATTAACCTTTCGTTGCAATTAGCTCGGAACTCAATTAATCTTAGAAATCATTCAAATACTCGTTTATTCGATACGATCGTGACAAATAATCGAGTGTTTATCGCGCGACCTTGCCTCTCTGCATTTCGTAAGAATTATGAGCGTAAACGATAGGAATTTCACGTTTTTGTGATAATCTTTACGATGAAAGCAACTCTTTCGTCATAGACATCATTTTGATGGTTGTCTGTGGTCATAATACCACCCACTATATTTCTCGTAACAATTTTCTTTTCTTGTACAATTTTGCTTATTTCTATTTCTTTGTATTCAAATAGCTTGACATCATATATTGTAGTTGTCACTACTACGTGTGAACTATTATTGTACCACTTTACAAAATGGGGCCTCAAAACATCTCTAGACTTTGATTGTGGAGTTCCTTAACAGACAGTCTTCCACATCGCAAACGAGTGCCGCTGCCTACTTCCCTGGTGGAATGTCAGAACTCCACCAACTGACTCCTGATGACGCAAATAATTGGCTGCCGCAGTTACTTAAAATTGATATAAATTTATTTGACTGGATTCAAGGCACGCCATACAATATGAGGTATTGTTGTAAATCCCGGAATAAAAATGCATTGAATGAGTTCTAGAACAATCAATACCAACAAGACTATTAGAAATCATGAAGGTCATGATAAAATTCGCAACTAAGATAAAGGGATTCTCTCCGCATAGCTAACATCATATTAATAACCCAGCTGTCTCCATCCATGAAAAGTGATTAAGTAGAAGTCCATTTCGGTTTAAATAAAAGAATGTTAGTATCTCCTTAATTCTTGCAAGATATGATATTAGTAAAGCGAAAGAAAAATTTAATGTATACGAATACCACCCTCACCAAGTCCTAACATCTATTTGTCAATCAGGACATCCTTTGCCCAGTACAAAGAAATGATATCCATAAACTCTAATTCTTTCAATCGCTTGACATCGTGAATGTATGTGATATCACAATGAGGTCAGGGACCGTCAGTTATTACGCGAAATGACCTCCGAATACCGTCGCTGAGAAGCCGGATCTTGGACCTACTACCGTATCGTTATAGTCCAGTTATCTCTTTCACTTACTCTTTAAATTGCCCGATAAATTGGATGCATAAGTGTATGCAAATATTTTCGCGCGGAGAAATTTTGAAGGGTCTCTTGTACTGAGACGTTGATTGTAATGAAACTTTTAATAATGTAAAGATTATTCCGTATAGCAATGATACAAATAAAGAAGAACATAATAAAGACAAAGATCAAAGTGAGCTTATTGAAGATACCTATTTATCAATAGTTGGACAAGATGTAATTGATGTTGAGATTCTGTGAATTTGGAAGCATTTAGATTTTTGCATGGTATCGGAAAATTACCAGTGAAAGAAAACATCGTGAGGAAACCTACACTCTTATTGATTTACGTGTGTGCAATGGAGAAGGCAAATGGCAAAACCACTCCATTAACATTGCAAAGAAAGTCATTGCATGTTTTCCACGTAATACCACTGAAAAGAACATCTCTTAAATATGAAGAAGAAGACTAAGAAATTATGAATGCCAATACAAGTGGAGTAGAAATGTTATTCACCCACAACAAATTAAATGCAGCAAGAGGTCGTTGCCTCTTGATGAGATTATCAAATGCCTCTCCATTAGCCACGCAGGGTGTCTCACTTTCAGTGCAAGTTATTCGTGTCAATTGACGCGACCTTACTACCAGCTGACTACAAACTAACTGAACTATAGAGGGAGAGACTTGTGTGTATGTGTGGGATTGAGTAGGTACGACTTATTTTTTTCTTGTTTTAAAATTTAGGGAACCAGTAGTACCTACCCTTTTTAAGGTTCCGTACCTCAAAAGGCAAAAACGGAACCCTTACAAGATCACTCTGTAGTCCGTCTGTTTTTGTACGTTTAAAGGTATCAAGTTGGAATTAATATCGAAAACTCGGATACACGGTCTCTTTCAGCAAAAAAAAAATCAAAATTGTACAACAACAACGCGATCAAGAGATATTACCGGAAATGTAGCGATTTTTCGCATATTTTGCGATTTCTGGCAGCAATCAAAACGTAAACGTACTTCCCGTTGACCTAAAATTATGAAATTTGGCAAAAAGAAGGTCTAACAGTACTTATACAGGAATAAATCTGAAAATTGTAAATATGTTGTTGAAAGTCTAAAAAAGTGTTACAAACTTATTTTTGCGCTGGATTTAGAGATCGAACTGCGAAGTTAAGTTTGTTTTTGAAACTAGTTGGTTTTTTAGTTAGAGCTATAATGTGAGATGCTTTGCATGTACAGAACCCTCGGTGCGCGAGTTTGACTCGCACTTGTCTGGTTTTTTGATCAGATTGAGGCTTGCAGAGCCAATGAAACTATTCCCCTAAATATGTAAGTACTAAGTTATAAACCTTGAAACGCGCAACTGCGACACGTGTATTGCTCGAGATATTCAGATTCTGTGTACTGGATGATTACGTTTTAACTAGAACGCACATTGTCTGAAATGCTTTTCCATCTGTTTTGTGAATAACTATCCTAAATAGGAAGGAATAATTGGATGTGCTAAATTTACAGTGCAAATTATGTACCAAGGTCTACATTTTTGTTCTTCCTGGATGACCTAGGTGTTTTTTGTGTAAAATAAAATGTTTTGAGTGCTAGAAGACCTGCGAAACATTTCAAAGGGTCAAAACTGAAGCCGTATCGTTTCTACGAATAGTATCTAACTACATACATACATATTATTACGCCTTATTCCCGTGGGGGTAGGCAGAGACTAGCGATTTCCACCTGCTACGATCCTTACAGATCTCTCTTGCTTCCTCTACACTCATCACTCTCTTCATACATGCTCTCCGGTTATGGGTGCTCCTAATCTCCCTTTTTAAGGATGTCCGCAATCTGGTTGTAGTGCGTTTGTACTTAGGAGTACTGTGAAGGGTTTTTTCCTAAAATTTATCTAACTACATCTTTACTAATACAACAAAGATGAAGATTTGATTGTTTAAATGAGCTTATCCTAGGAACTTCGATTTGAAAAAATTTCTGTGAAACCCAAAGACGATCTTCGCTGCCAATACCCCCTAAATTCACACAACAGCTCGCTCCTTTATAGTCGTAGTATCGCAGGGAACAGCTATTCCCATATTATAAATTTCACATTTGTCACAGTGAGTTTGTACTTAGGAGTACTGTGAAGGGTTTTTTCCTAAAATTTCCACGGGAGCGGAGCCCCGGGGTGCAGCTAGTTAGCAATAAAATATTGTCCAACTCATTACACGCGCTTGCACGGTCTTGGTTCCAAGGACATTTCTGACACGATTCAAATAGACGTGTTTATTTTGACGATGAAATACTATTTACTTAATACACTGAAAAACTATGAAATTATGGCGGCAACTTCGTGTTTTAATGTAGACTGAAAACTGGCAATGAATATTATTGCTTCCATGATATACGCCGCTGTCACAAGCAAGTTGGGTGCCAAGTTTTTTCGTTGTCTAGTCTGGTCGATTTTGCCAGATTTCATTTTAGGTTTAGACATATTTTCATAACTTCTAAAGACGACATTAACCACGAAAGAAGTATTTATTTAAAAAAAATACAACACATTATCTCTGCTGAAGATTTTAACATCTAAACAAAACTTCTTCAATATTCATGAAGTCATAAAAATAGAAGCGAAGATGTGATCGAAGATTTTGGCCCACTTATGATCCTTTTCAATCGTCCCATACACACAATGGATGTGCATAAATCAAGCAGATTTTTCTGTATAAATGAAAGGATCTCAATGTTTTAATTGAACTAAAGTGATATGAGAGTAGATAATGCCATGAAATTACGAATGCGATATCTTTATAATGATAAAGTTACAAGTATGCCTGACTCCACAGCACATTCACGAACTCTATTCATAACAAATTCATTGTAGGCTTCTGTTAAAACTGCTATAAGTACAAGAATTGCTAAAACAAAGGTTACAGATGTAGGAAGGCAATGTTTACTAATAAAATAGGTACTTTATTTATTCAAGGTGACATGGTTTATCAAATAAATGACACTGTTTACTAGTTAGCGATGTAACCTTTCTTTGATTTTACCCGCCTAATTAAAACGATCAGTAATAAGAAATAAGTCATCGATTGACTTACAAGTAGCAAAATAATTATGTACTACCTACACCATACAGTCATAAATTATGTATTGACTAGCTTTTGCCCGCGGCTTCGCCCGCGTGAATTTCCCACGGGAACAGTGCTTTTTCCCGGGATAAAAATAAATAGCCTATGTGCTATTCCAGGTCATTATCTACCTCTGTACCAAATTTCATCGAAATCTGTCCAGAAGATTTTGCGTGCTTGAGTAACAAACATCCTTACAAATTCACAAACTCACATCCAAACTTTCACATCTATACATATAATAAAACAGTAAAAATATTTTGTCTGTACATTTAGTATTTTTGACTAAAATGGATAGAGGGACACTTAAAAAGAATATTAGAAAGCAAAAAAATTTTTTTGGAAATTCTTGTCTGTCTGTCTGTCTGTCTGTCTGTCTGTCTGTCTGTCTGTCTGTCTGTCTGTATGTATGTACGCGTTTCACGCAAAAACTACTGGACGGATTTGAATGAAACTTTTTTTGTTGTATAGCTATAAAGTCTGGGCAACATATAGGCTATAATTGATTTTGAAAACTGGAACACCTGATGAAGAACCATAACAGAACAGCTAAACTATAAGAAATATGGAAATGGTGCCTTAACAAAAGTCGTTCAACCTGATGAGCATTTTCTGCTGACGTATAAAAATTGAAGATCTGAAACATCTGATGAAGAACTGCAAGAGACCAGCTACACTATAACATATATGGAAATGGCGCCTTAGTAAAACTTGTTCAATCTGATGAGCATTTTCTGCTGACGTATAAAAATTGAAGATCTGGAACATCTGATGAAGAAATGAAAGAGACCAGCTACACTATAACATATATGGAAATGGCGCCTTAGTAAAAGTCGTTCAACCTGATGAGCATTTTCTGCTGACGTATAAAAATTGAAGATATGGAACATCTGATGAAAAGCTTCAAGAGACCAGCTACACTAAAACATATATGGAAATGGCGCCTTAGCAAAACTTGATTAATCTGATGAACATTTTCTGTAGACGTATAAAAAACGAAAATCCGAAACATCTGAAACAGTTTGGAACACAAAAATCATCTAAGCGAAACTCACGCGGGCGAAGCCGCGGGCGACAGCTAGTTTATAATATTAGTATGGATGGATACTCTTATTTCTTTCAGGTATCGCATGAAGTAAATGAATTTATTTACTTCTTACTTACAAGTAAATGAATTCAGTATATATTCTAGATAACTGATTAGACTGGAAGACAAGATTTTAATAGTTAAAAGAAAATTTCATAATGCATTTTTACATTACTTAGTCCATCGTACGTTAGGTCAGATTTAATAATACAAAACCCAAACCTTCACCGGAAACCATCATATCAATTTTCGTACAAAATGTTACATTTGATTAGCTTCTTAGCTTTATTTATCATCTCTATAATTTTTATTGCATAAATGAATGATCTAGTATAGATAGAGTTATCGATTAAGAGTTATAAAATAATGATTTTATTATGGGGTTTTTAGTTTGATAGTAGACTGAAAAAGTCAGAGCAGAGTCATGCAATCCGGAGGAGGATGAGGAACCAAGAAAGTGGGAGTAGATATCAGTATGACAGAAAACAGAGGGTTGTGGAAGGAGAAGACATATTGCTCCGATCCCTGGAAACGTCATAAGGTAAAAATGATGAGGACTTTAAATTCTAAGAGATCTTGTTCTGATCAAAAACTTATCATGTACAACAAAACGTGTGGATATTTTTAACAGCAAACGGGGACAAACAATCAAATATTGATTGACAATTGAACAATAACCTTGTCGCCGATATGCAACACAACAGTTCTACAACAGGGTTGGCGTACGCCAGGATTTTTTCTGAGTTCTTGGAGGGCTTGGATAGTCCGACAATCACGTGATGTGATTTAGGCAATTTTTCGAAACTTGGTGAGTGCAGATTTTGATAAAAACCTAAAAGTAACCAGGACGATATTCTCTAACACTGGTGTCACGCTAAGTCGCCTAAATGTTGTTTTTCTGATATGTCCCGACGAATTCTTAGAATGTCCCTAGGATTTTCACTATTTAAGTTTTTTGTAATTTCACTAATCCTATGTACTTATACAGTTACATCTTTAACAAATTGTAGCGTAAAGAATTTTAATATAATATTTATTTTTCTTGATGACAGACTGTATCAGGTCCTTTTAAATAATTGACTTGTCTATTTTCGCTCTACCCCAAAGTCTGTAAACCTTCTTTTCATCTGTCAACCCTGGCAAGCGCCAATATCTGCTAATTTATCCGTCAAATGTATCATTCTCGCGTCACTGCGCTTGCGTCACCAGCCAGCTTAGCTCATCGCGCGGCCAGTCTTGCGAGTGTGACATTTGTCGTGTTATCTGCGACAATATTCAAGACTAGCTTTTGTTTTCGGCTTCCCTTGCGTGAATTAGTTTCAGGGTCAATCTCGAAAATTACTCTGGACAGCTTGAGTGCTGGCTGGGCTAGTAATGAATAAATAACACTATTCAATTTAAAAATTGCAGTTATTCAGTTAAATGAAATTGCTGGTCTTGGAATGTCTGTATATACATACTTTTATTTATTTGTGCGGATTGTCCAACGGGACTCTATGATTATTTTTATTGGCTTTCGTAATGATACATTGATGCTTCTAGGTTGTTAGGACCGGAGACACGAACGTTCCCATTTTATATTTTCAGGTATACTTACTTCTACTATTTGCAGTATGTATGTAAGTAATATTTAAGCTGAAGAGTTTGTGTGTTTGTTTGAACGAGTTCATCTCTGGAACTATCAATCCGATTTGAAAAATTCTTTCTATGTATATGTTATGAGTCCCGAATATTTACCACCAAAAGGAACAAGTCGTTACCTGCTCCTATCCAAATCAATAACACCAATCTAGAGATGGTAAGAGAAATCAAGTATCTGGGTGTTATCATAGACGACACACTTACCTTTCAAGTCTCACATCGTGGACACTTGCGCAAAAGCGAAAGTGGCCATGATGCAGTGCCGAAGAGCGATAGGAAGAACCTGGGGAATGAAACCCGAAATATTCATATGGGTATACAAGGCAATAATAATGCCAAGAATTCTTCACGGTGCCATAGTGTGGTGGCATAAAGCTGCTCAAAGTACCAACAAAAGGGAACTAGACAAGGTCCAAAGACTGGCTGGACTGATGGTATCGGGGGTGATGAAATCGACGGCGTCACTAGAAATGGCCCTCGGTCTAAATCCATTGGACATAGAAATAAAAAGGAGGGCAACAGAGCAATGGTTTCGATTAAAAAGCCATAAACTCTGGAAAGGGATACACACAGACAAAGGTCACGTGGAAATAGAACGCGAATATATAGGTAACCTGTCAATGATCCTAGCAAATAATGATCTCATCAGGAAAGCAAGGATCTTTGACAAAAAGTACAAGATACACATAGGTACCAGAGAAGACTGGGAAGTCGCAGATGAGGCGGGCATTGTCGCGACAACCTGTTTCACTGATGGCTCCAGGAAAGAATCTACAAAGCTATATGGCTCCGGTATACTGATCATACATCAGGACGGTACAGAATATGAAAGAACCGTAAAATTGGGTAAATACGCTAGCGTGTTCCAAGGAGAAATAAACGCAATCCTAGAGTGAGTGAACACTATAAGCGAATGGCCCGACAATACGGAAAAAGTCATCATATACAGTGACAGTCAAGCAGCGCTAAAAGCACTAGATAAAGAAGAAACAACGTCGGCGTTAGTTAAAGAATGCAAGGATGCTCTGAACAGGCTGGCCAACAATACTGCGGTCACTGTGGCCTGGGTTCCAGGTTATAGAGGCATAACTGGCAATGAAAGAGCAGACGAACTTGCTAGGAAAGGAGCAGATGAAACCTTCGTGGGACCTGAACCCAGACTTCCCATAGCCTATGGGATAACGAAAGGCGTCATCAAGCATAGAATGAAAGTAGAATCCAATAGAAGATGGAGAAGAACTAGAAGTCTAAGATAATCTAAAATCTTCATCAAAGCAGCAGACCAAAAGAAATCAAAACACCTGCTCAAATTGAGCAGGAAGAACATTAGAATCATTATAGGAATCCTCACAGGACACTGTCAACTGAACAGACACTTGACAGTGATTAAGCAAATGGACGATCCCATTTGTCCCAGCTGCCTGGAAGAAGAGGAAACTAGCTTTCACTTAGTAGCAGAATGTCCTGCATTTGGCGCTGCAAGGAGAGAAATATTGGGCTCAGACGTCCTATCTGAGGATGATCTGAGCAACATTACAATAGGGCAGATGTTAAAATTCTGCAAAGTAACAGGTAGATTCAATGGGTCGCCACCAACGTGAGTTACCAGGTAACTCAAAACCCTATACGGGTCTCGGGGAATTGGGTGAAATGATCCCAGCATAAGTGGACTGATCACCCGTCTGGTGCTCGCGCTGGCGTCCCCACATAGTAAATAATAAAAATAAAAATGAGTCCCGAATGGGAATCCCGGAATTCCCACGGGAGCAGGAGCAAAGCCACCAGGCACAGCTAAGTAGTTGAAAATGTAATTAAGATGACTTTCACTTTTTTTCATTAATAACATAGGGCGGCAAACGAGCGGGTCACCTGATGGTAAGCGATCACCGCTGCCCATGGACAATTGTAACACCAGGGGTATCACAAAAGTGTTGCCGGCCTTTCAAGAAGATGTAGACTCGTTTTTTTAAGGGTTCCAATGTCGTATCAGTTCGGGAACACCGCCGCAGGAAGTTGGTTCCACAATTTGGTCGTACGTCACACTAACTATTTATTATAATAATGAGTGCTTACATTGCAAATTAAATTAAAGCTTTTAAAAATTGTTAAGTAGGTAAGTACTTACCCACATCATGAAGTCAAAAAGACCATCGACGCACGACGTCTGTTCAGAACTAGTTGTATTTAACTAGTAATAATGCGTACATTTTGTTCAACAGACTGTATTTTTCCGTAGGGTGATTATGGGGGTGACAGTTTTCTATTTCCATCTCCCTCGCCCCTTGACCTTCTAGTGAGATGAACCAAGTAATTAGTATTCCAGAATTCCATAATATTCCGCTGTATAATCGACAGCTATCTACCTACTCTGGTGTGTTTAGTAGTCTTAATCGGAAACCAGGTAAAGAGGATCGTTGTTGAAAACAGTTTTACGATGTTTGTTACATTACGTCCCTTGAGGTGTAATAGAGCATTTCATGGCATGCTGTTATGTAGTTTCGATTTTATGGATGTTATAATGAGGGTATATTTTGCTTAGTGAATGCGTTCAAAGCGACGTCTGTGAATTTTAATAAGCTTTTATTTGTTTAAAATGTTCCTTTGCTTGCACTGTCAATAAAACAAGGTTTCCAGTCGTAGTAGTAAAAATATGAGGTTGCTCCTATTTGAGACTGAACAGCCTCTGTGGCGTAGAGGTAAAATCCTTGCCTTTGAACCACGGGGTCCCTTGTTCTATCCCCGGTCAGGTCAAGATAGAAAAATCATTCAATCCACTATAAAACAGCGGCTTATAGCTAAATTACAAAAGGGAAAGACTAAGCAGAAATATCATGTCTTGGCTCAGGAACATCAGAGAGTGGACGGGAATCAAAACAGTAAAGCTACTGTTAAGACTGGCTCTGAATAAAGCTAAATTTAAGGAGCTGACTACGAACATTCAGTGATGAATAGACACATAAAGAAGAATAAGCAGCAGAATCATACAAAGAAAATCAACAATAAATATCCCCCTGTAAAAAAACCGAAATCATCAGTCTTACATCAGTTACGTCAATTATGACTCGCTAAACCGCGAAATTGCAAACATTACAGAGTACACAGAACATCAAATTTTACGGTCGTCCAATGAGAAATGTTTTTGCCAAGGCATTCATCAGATTTACAAAAATAAAATTGTACAGCGCCCACGATTGTCATCCAGCTATCTGAATTCATTCAACAGTAGGTATCTAAATTGAGAATATTTCAAAATGTTTTAATTGACTCCTATCATCTGTTAACATTCTAATTCTATGGCTCAACTTTTAACATGCCCCAACTACCCTTCCTTCGGTACCTTGAAAGATCTCAATAAGGCCAACGATATAGGGCGTGTGAAGTGGCCAAATATTGGTAAATAAATAAATTTGCCATTTCGACTCGAGATAATGACGATCTATTTACATTCATCCATAGAGACTTGGTAGACGGTGATTGGTGAACTTCCAATATGCCTAGTGGATTCGCAGCTAAGTTCACCACCGACCTCACATCCAACGCCGCGCCACTCTGCAGAGAGATACGAGTGGACGCTGCGTATTGTTTGTGTGCGCCCTACAGTATGACGACGAATGAAATCCGACACTTGCCCTGCGTATGACCGGAATAGGGGTGCTCTAAAAGGTTGTACATATAAATACAAGAACATTCTTAATTAGTTCTTACTTTCAGCTGAACATGGTCAACCTCGTCGACGTCATGACAATGTCCATGATTGCGTCCCTAAATATTCCACGGATAAACAAAAGAGGAACTGATATTAAAACATCATTTGTGCACTTAGTTACGAAGAAAATAGTACACTGATTGACAAATGATGTAGATACGAAGTCTACTTCTGTAACTAGTAAAAGGGTTATAATAACCTCTGAAAGTACTGGGGCCCTATTTTTGAAAGTGTGACTCACCAAAAAAGCGTGAGCCGAATGATTTTTCATTCGATATCCATTATTCCGTATTTTTGAATTGTATATGTCGAATAATTCGCACCGAATCGTCTAGACCACTCGTTTTCGTATGATTTGGTAGTCGAACGTTTTTTACGTCAAAATCATGAATGACATAGACAACCGGATAAGAACATAGATGGAGTCTATTAATTTTTCATTTTTGCGTTCCATTTAACGCTTACGTTCTCTTTGATTGATACGAACATTTTTTTTACGATTCGTTACAGATTCAGTTTTTGTTGCGTAGAATGGAGCAGAAATATTTCTCGCATTATTTTCATATCACTGGCAACATTGCTAGACGATTGATTTCAAAAATAAGACTTTTATGTTTTTAGTGACATAGTAGGACGAGTGCGACATAATAGTCTATTCGTTTTCGGCGGTATTGCACACTTTCAAAAATAGGGCCCCTGAACTGCTGATAAATGTTCTCTTCCAGGTTATATTCAACTCGTGTACCAAATCTCAAATCCTCACAAACGCATCCACACTTTCGCATTTATGGCATTAGTCAGGTTGACAGTGGCACTCTAAAATATGGGGGGCTCATTTTCAACAGGATGTTGGCAGCCCTACTTCGCGAGGGTAACACATTGTCCTGAGGTTTACTGGTTTGTTTATCGGCGCTTTATGCGGTTTGAATAAACGGTACGGGATGTAGCGCCTTGTCCCCGCGCATGCAGTATTGAGTTACACGATCAGGCCTACCATGAACTCTTATTGCGATCCAGTTTAGGAACTAATTGAACTGGGGCCCTATTTTTGAAAGTGTGACATACCGAAGAAAATGAATACACTATTATGTCGTGCATAATATGAGCGGAAATTGTGTCTATCTTGCATTATTTCCAACAAAATTGTTAAGACGAATGATTTCAAAAATATACAGAATAATTGATCGAATGATTTTTCATTGGACATCAATTATTCCGTATATTTTTGAACGATTTTTCAAAAGAATGGGTTTTAAATTGGGGATTCTTGTCATAGGCAATGGGCTGGCACTACAGGCTGGCACCCTGTCACTGTATCTGAATCTCCTGCTGCACTAGCTTTGCCTATTCCACCCTCTAGTCAGCTAAACGTGGCGTTCGACTCTGATGACTCTTGGTTATATCTACCCCGTAAAAGATAAAGACGTGGCATTTGCATAATAGTACATATCATTTAGTACTGAGACAGTGCAATCAAAGGTAGACTATTCCTTTTTGACGTTACATTGCAATGTCGAAAACAATGTTTTGCTAACTTGACGTCATAGCACGATTTTGAAGGAATCTCGAGCTTTCATTGAGACGTAAACCTTGCGATCACAGTCGACAGATTTACACTGTCGCTCAATCAATCGATTGTCCATCGACAAACAGCATTTCGGCTGCCACAGAGCAGTAAAGCCGATCAGTCCCGCATCATTAGACCGCATTTCACTACAAAGAACATCAAAATTAACGTTTTACACGTCCGGTGTCCGTTTGCGCGAGAGCAGTCGTAAAACAATAAAGTTCGCTTGTTTGCTATTTATTTCGACTCCGTTGCTTCGTGTCATTGCTTTTGATGTCTGATACAAGGATATTGACGTAACTGTAGCCAACAGTATTATTATCATTAGATTGGGATTGCCTTTATCAAGGCAAATAAAACCTATTTTCTATTCTCGAAACCTACTATAAAGTATACATATTAATAGTTAATGCAAACATACTTGACCGCAAAGACCGGGAAGACCGCAAATGCGCTGGGCAGATGATGTAAAAAGATCAGTGAAATGGATGGAGATTGCCCAAGACCGAAGTGGCATAAGATAAAGGAGCCCTACACCCGTAGGTACTGAGAAAGGCTGAAGAGAAAGAGAGCATACTAGACCTCCTTATCCATCCGTCCATAAGGAAAACCAGTGCCACAGTAGTGGGAACATTAAAACGTTGATAATGATGGCAAGTCAAAAATAATTCAAATACGACACGAAGCAAGAATATTCATTTTCGATCTAAAGCAGCTCATAGATAATCCAGATTGCTATAGGATAAACTTGTAAAAAAAATATGTAGGTTTTTTTTTTCGCTTGTTGGATCGGGAATCGAATACCACATTCGCTAAAATATGTCTTTCCGATAAAAAATCATGTTTATACAGATGATTTTTTTATGCGCCTACGCCGCTCGTGTGGAGACTTGAGAGTAGAGATGGGTAACCAAACCACCCGGGTTAAAATCAGAGATTGAGTTAAAATTAAAACCCAGTTATCACCCATTTAAGCATACATTGGAGTGGGTGATAAGGTTTTAACCCAGGCTCGGGTTTTAACCCGGGTGGATACCCATCTATACTTGAGAGCGATCTCTATACCGCCGATGCATACATATCACGCACACAGCGTTGCGTGTGTAGTACCGTGAAGGGCAGTGGCTAGGCTACGTGCGAGCCTCTCGACTCGACAATGTTGATATTATTTTCTAAGTAAATATTACACACAGTGAATATTTACGAAAAGAAGAGAGAATAAGAAAAAGTAAGATTATTATGCTGCACAAGCAGCCTTTAGTTTCGCTCGCATGATTTCCGTTTTACCCCCTTGATGGAACACGCTGACTAACATCAATGCGGAGACAAAACCGCTCAACGATGAAACTTGAAATTTTGCAGACACATTCTTCATATAGTGTAAGTGAACACTAAGAAAGGAATTAAGGAAATTCCACTTTAAAGTTAAAGGGGTGAAAAATTACAATCACGCGGGTGAAGTCACGGGCTGAAGCTAATTACAGTTGAATTTTCCCGTGCCAGGATCCCGTAGACAAAGCAAACGTAAACATACCACTTCGCTCTAGTAACTGGGGCAAGTAACAGTAGATAAATTCACACACAGACTTGATGGTGACTATGTATGAGGTCGGAATTGATTCATACCAAGACCTGCAGGTACTTCCGACGCAAAAGGGAGGGGCAGATAGACCCCCTGACCCTCGGTAAATCAGTTTTATTTGCCCCCAACCAGTGCAAGAATTCTACACTTATATAGCTCCATCGAATAGTTGGGGACAAGTCAAATCAAAATATGCATTACTAGCAGAGTCCCGTCCCGGGACTTCGTTCCCGTCGAAATTTCGGGATGAAAAGTACCCTATGTGCTATTCCCGGTGTTTTTCTACTCGTATACGAAATTTCATCGAAATCCGTCCAGTACATTTTGCGTGATTGGGTAACAAACATCCTCACAAATCTACAGACTCACATCCAAACTTTCGCATTTATAATATTAGTAAGACTACTGCGTCCATAGGAATTTCGGCATAATAATATATGCACATATATATATTACGCCAAAATCCGTCTAGGCAAGAAATAGAATATTTTTATTATTGTCCACACACAGACACCTAACCATCACCTAACTATTGTGGGGCAAGCTCAAACTGTGTGATTTGTCCTTATTATGTTTACATACACGGCTATTCCTCTGTACTTTATCTTGAACACATCTAACAGCGAGGAAGTGAAACCGACCAATTAGGCATACAAGCAAGAGGCGTAGTTACGCAACCAATTGTGTTCGGAACAGGTACGAACCTAGATACTGCAACCTACATTGAGATTGATTCAATTGATGTAAAGTCCATTTATTCATATTTGTCCTATTATGTAAATAATCTTACCATGTCTTTTTATGATTTTACAACAATAGAAATTAAAATAGACTTTTTCAGAAATTACTTTCGTGGTTAATAAATGTTTTATTTTAGAATGTTTAGGTTTGAACTAATATTTGATTTATTTTCAACAAAATTCAACAAAAAGTACTGTGAAGATTGTTTACATGATAGGACAATTATGAATAAATGGACCATAGAATGTATACGTCACCGTTTCAAGAAAGAGATAGACACCTTTGTTGTTGTAAATAACTCCTCTAACCTAAGCTTCTTAATCGAAAATTCAAATCAAAATAATAATCGGTTAAGAAGCTGTGAACAAACAAATGCGAAAGGAATAGTTGTGAGTTTGGGTGTTTATTACTCAATTGACTGGATTGATTTTGATAAAATTTGGCACACAGTTAAATAAATACCGGGAATAGCATATATGTATAATACTTTTAATCCCGAAATTCCATGGGATCGAAACTCCGAGGCGCAACTAGTGAAACATAAATC
Source organism: Ephestia elutella (assembly GCA_018467065.1). Taxonomy (NCBI): domain Eukaryota; kingdom Metazoa; phylum Arthropoda; class Insecta; order Lepidoptera; family Pyralidae; genus Ephestia; species Ephestia elutella. The sequence continues at coordinate 11,595,115 of CM031594.1, read as the reverse complement.
TACCAACGCTTAACGTAAACAGAGGGGTGTTATAAGTTTGACTGAGTTTGACCTGACTTTGGATCTGTATGTGGCATTGTAGCTCCCAAACGGACGAACCGATTTTGATTCTAGATTTTATGTTTGAAAGGTCACTTAATCAAGAGTGTGCCTGATTCATGTATATCGGTCTAGCTGCTTGGGAGTAATCAGCATTTTTTTAATGATGTGATATAATTTTTTAATGATGTGATGTATTTAATGATGTCAAGGGGTTTTGTTACTAATATGTATATTAGGCAAAATGGTATAAATAAATTACTTAGTTTACTATTTTATATACTTTGGTGTCAATGAATCATGTTTTAGTATTAAGTCCCATTTTAGATAAGATAGTTTGGGCACACTATTGACACAATGATAACAATATAAGTAAACATTATGATTGACACTATGTGTATGACTATGACCTATAAAAACTTAAGTGAAACTGTGATCTAATGTTGTCTTTGGATTTTGTTAATTTTTCTTTCAATATGCATCATCATCTTAGAGCATATAACCAATAGGAGAGAATGCGAGCGCAAATTTTAATGAAAAAACTTCTGCCACATTCAGTGGGTGGGTAATGCAATTCTCATTGTTAGACAACATAATTTATATGTGTATGTATACACGGAAAGAAAAATTTACTTATATTTTATTTTATTTTTGACTGTACACTATCTAGTGTATGTATAAAGTTAATGAATAGCCCCTCTGGCATACTAGGCGACCAAGACTGTTTCATGAGTTTCTTTCGGCATTTCTTCTCAGCAGTGGTCGTTCCGAAATGCTAGTAGTTTGTAGCTTTGAGACATAAAATATTATGATTAAATAATTAGTTATCGACGTGAAAAAGAGCCTTCTTTGAAGGCCAAGTTTCAATAAAAAAATTTGACTTTGACTTTTACAAATATAATGCCAACAATTAGCTTAAAAAGTAAGCATACAAAATGCAATTACAAACAATATGAATGATTAAAATAGAAGGGAATGCCCATAAGCGGCCTCTCCTGTAGCAAGTTCTAACAACTTCTGCTTTCCTGGCACCCAGTTTTTGCATTTTTATTCATTTTCATGGTGCTCTTTTTTATTTTATTTAAAATGATAATCTTGCTTTAAAATTATAATAAAACCCTGTAACATAATAATTCCGTATTTATTGATGTTGGTAATGTTTATTGAAGAGGTGGTGGCCATCCTGTCTAGTTGTTAAACTTGCATATGATAAAAACAGGTTCAAATCTCCCTTGGTCATCACAGAGTCACATATTTTAGTTTGTATCAATCCCAGCCATGTGTTTAGGAATTGCCATATGTGGGATGTTGACAAATTTGGGAAAGTTGACCAATTGACCATTCAGAAGGATTTGAAGGATTCGGGTCACATTTTTCCAGATTTTATATACTATCTAGATAATATATAAACAAGCCAGACATCCTATACAAATTTGGGAAAGTTGACCAATTGACCATTCAGAAGGATTTGAAGGATTCGGGTCACATTTTTCCAGATTTTATATATATCTAGATCTAGATAATATATAAACAAGCCAGACATCCTATTTTCTATATCATTCTTTGATTATTTTCTATGAAATGAGCTCAGAAGAAGGCATGCCAGTGGTTCTGCCTACGCGAATCGTGTCATACTGTGATAATATCTCCTATTCTCCTTAGAATGGATTTACGTACTGGTTGACCTCCGACACATCGTGAACTACACGAAACTAGAATTTCGTAATAGGTCAACACCAAAACAATAATACACGACACACTTTCCATTAGGGATGGGGAATGACAAGTTTATCATACCATCTAAAAGATCATCTTTCTCCTTCTAACATGCAACGAAATGCAGGCAATAACGGAGACAAAAACTTGCCAAAACTTTACACGAATTACAAGCGTTTACTACAAGTTACTTGAAACTATAAAAAAGTACACAAAAACGAATGAAACTGTGGTTAACAAGAGTATTCTTACCGTAATCAGGTATACATAAATCCAAAACAGATGTCAGGGTGAAATTATATGTGAAAACAAGACACAAAACACTGTCAAACACCTCTCCAGACAAACGTACAGTTAATAAGTGAACACTTATTGAATCACAACAAGAACAATCACTGATCACTACATAAAACACAGCACTTGCACGGATGTTTATTTACGTAAGTTATCACACGAAATTACTTAGCATATCAAAGACGTCTACCGTACTTCAGCAAACTTCGGCCATTTTGCTTGATGTCATAAAAGAAAGAGATAGTTTGTTTTTGATCCGCCAATCAGCATCAAATCCGAAACCATAAATTATGCATAGACAAGAATTTAATAAGAATGGTCCTATCATGGAAGTAATAAGTAGTACTAGTAAGTAGTATAGTAATAAATAAGTAATAAGTAGTACTTATTACTTCCATGGGTCCTATTCACTCTCCATCACCTGTACATCTCCCCACCATGCACGTATTGTACGCGGGCATTCTTCAGAAAAATTGTACATGTGATGCACCGGAGATTAACGGACATTTTTGGATTTCGTTGTTTTTTTCATCTTAATTCATTGAAAATATAATAAATGATCGGAAAAACAAAAATATGTAGTAAAAGTATTACTTCAGTAGTTCAGATATAGTAACTTTTTCGCCTGGTCTGTGGTGTGGCCCTAGAATAGTACCAACCCATCTCTTCCCGTGGGTGTCGTAAGAGGCGACTAAGGGATCTAAAACACCGGAGGATGGGCAGCAGCATCTTTCTGCGTACTATGACATCACACTGCGATCGCCAACCCGCCTGCCAAGCGTGGCGATTACGGCAAAACCCCCCTATGGTTGATACACCCATAACACGGCCCCTAGTCCCCGGCGGCCCCGCTATCCCGGACTCTGGTAGCGGTCACGGTAACGGCGGGGCAGGGGGTGCTAAGAATCCCCGGCAGATGCCAGGCTACCAACCCCGACGACCTTTGGCCCTGGCAACTTATAACACGTGCACACTGCGGACCGACGAGAAGCTCGCTGAACTGGAGGAAGAATTGAGCAGGTTACGATGGGATATTGTAGGATTATGTGAAGTCCGAAGAGAGGGGGAGGACACCATGATCCTCAAGTCCGGAAACCTGCTCTATTTCCGGGAGGGCGACCAACTGTCCCAGGGTGGTGTCGGGTTTATCGTCCACAGGTCCCTCGTCAACAACGTGGTCCAGGTCGAGAGTGTTTCGGCGAGGGTAGCGTACCTTGTACTCAGAATTACCAAACGGTATTCGTTGAAGGTAATACAAGTATACGCACCGCCCTCATATCGCTCCGACGACGAGGTAGAGACTATGTATGAGGATATTTCTAGAGCCATACATAGCTCCCAGGCCCACTATACCGTTGTGATGGGGGACTTTAACGCGAAACTGGGCAAACGAAGCGATGATGAGCTGAGGGTGGGGAAGTTTGGATATGGAAGGAGGAATGCACGTGGTCATCTGCTGGCCGGCTTTATGGAGAAGGAGGGCCTCTTTATGATGAACTCCTTCTTCAAAAAGCCAAAACAGCGAAAGTGGACATGGTTGCATCCTAATGGCGTTACAAAAAATCAGATTGACTTCATCTTGTCGACGAAGAGGCACATATTCAATGATGTCTCTGTGATCAATGCCGTAAAAACAGGAAGCGATCACCGATTGGTAAGAGGCACATTGAATCTTAGAATAAAACTCGAAAGGTGTCGACTGATGAAGTCTACGCTCCGACCAGCGCCTATCCAGCTCCAAAACCCCGAGAGCTTTGAGCTCGAATTGCAGAATCGCTTCGAATGCCTGGGAGACTGCGAAAATCTGGACGATTATAATGACAGGTTTGTGCAAATTGTCCAAACAGCTGGGTCTAAGGCTTTCAAAACCCGCCGTTCAAAAGGAACCTAAAAGATCTCGGACCTCACCAACAAACTCATGGAAGAAAGACGAAACTTGGTTCTGCAGTCCTCTGACTATGCTGCTCAGTATCGACGTCTAAACAGACAGATCTCCAAGTCCTTAACTCGTGATTTACGCCAATTCAATACTGACCGTATTGAATAGGCGATCAAGCGAAATAAGGGCTCAAAAGTGTTTGCAAGGGATCTGTCTGTTGGTCAAAGCCAACTGACCAAGCTGAAGACTGAGGATGGCAGAATCATTTCGTCGAAGCCAGAGCTGTTGGAAGAGGTTGAGAAGTTCTACGGACAATTATATACCAGCGTACGCACACCTGTCAGTAATCTGGCCAAAGATCCAAGAGCCAGATTGACCCGACACTACACCGAAGATATCCCGGACGTCAGCCTATATGAGATTAGAATGGCTCTCAAACAATAAGGCACCGGGTGATGATGGAATCACGGCTGAGCTTCTGAAAGCAGGTGGAACGCCGGTATTAAAAGCTCTTCAGAAGCTATTTGATTCCGTCATACTCGAGGGACAAACGCCTACGGCATGGCACAGAAGTGTGGTGGTACTTTTCTTCAAAAAAGGTGACAAAACCCTATTAAAGAATTATAGGCCTATCTCACTTCTGAGCCATGTCTACAAACTGTTTTCGAGAGTCATTACGAATCGTCTCGCTCGCAGGTTTGACGACTTCCAGCCTCCCGAACAAGCCGGTTTCCGAAAAGGCTTTAGTACCGTAGACCACATACATACGCTGCGGCAGATTATACAGAAGACTGAGGAGTATAATCAGCCATTATGCTTGGCGTTTGTGGACTACGAGAAAGCCTTCTATTCGATCGAGACCTGGGCTGTGCTACAGTCTCTCCAACGGTGCCAAATTGACTATCGATATATCGAAGCGCTGAAGTGTTTGTACGAAAACGCCACCATGTCGGTCCGTCTCCAGGATCAAGGCTCCAAACCTATCCAGTTGCAGCGAGGGGTGAGACAGGGAGACGTGATATCTCCGAAACTGTTTACCGCCGCCCTGGAAGATGTTTTCAAGCTTCTGGACTGGAGCGGACTCGGCATCAATATCAACGGCGAGTACCTCACTCACCTTCGATTCGCTGACGATATCGTAGTCATGGCTGAGACCTTGGCACAATGCTCGATGGCCTCTGTAGAGCCTCTCAACAAGTGGGTCTAAAAATGAACATGGACAAGGCGAAAATTATGTTTAATATCCGTGTCGCACCCACTCCTCTGAAGGTTGGAGACTCTACACTCGAAGTTGTTGACAATTATGTATACCTGGGCCAAACAGTTCAGTTAGGTAAGTCCAACTTCGAGAAAGAGGTCAACCGTCGAATCCAACTCGGCTGGGCAGCGTTCGGGAAGCTTCGCGATATCTTCTCGTCCAAAATACCGCAGTGTCTCAAGACTAAGGTCTTTGACCCACTGGTCAAAGACCCTGTGTTGCCAGTAATGACATACGGAACAGAGACGTGGTCGCTTACTATGGGCCTCATAAGAAGGCTCAAGGTCACCCAAAGGGCGATGGAGCGCGCTATGCTCGGAGTTTCTCTGCGTGATCGAATCAGAAATGAGGAGATCCGTAGGAGAACTAAAGTAACCGACATAGCCCGCAGAATCGCGAAACTTAAGTGGCAGTGGGCGGGGCACATAGCTCGTAGAACAGATAGCCGTTGGGGCAGAAAAGCTCTCGAGTGGCGACCACGAACCGGAAAACGTAGTGTTGGCAGGCCTCCCACTCGGTGGACCGACGACCTGGTGAAGGTCGCGGGATGCGCATGGATGCGGGCAGCGCAGGACCGGTCGTTGTGGAAATCCTTGGGGGAGGGAGGCCTTTGTCCAGCATTGGACGTCTTTCGGCTGAGAGAGAGAGAGATAACTTTTTCGCAAAGGTGCACAAGAAATTGTTCCGTTGTATCACGATTTAAAATAATCATTTAAATGAAAACTATGAGTCGTAAATAAATAAATCATTACTTCAACATTATAAACCTAATTAGATTTTCTGAAAATGTTCTTAAATACAATGGATTAGTAATATTCAACGCGTAAGAAACATTTTTATATCACCATCGTCACAATAGGCACGTTTTGACTTAGGAAGTTATCTTTTATAACTATTACTTAAAATAATAAAACCTTTAAATTGTGATAAATATTGAAGTATCTTTATATTCTTATAATATTTATTTAAACAGTAACAAATAATATTATATTTATTGCACAACATTAATTTTTGTTGCGGAGAAATTATAGGACAGTGCTTGACGCCAATGAAGGGTAAGAGAGGAATCGGAAAAGTAAAGCTATGTTTACACTATTCATATTGGACATCTACTACGGCACGTGAAAAAAATTTTCAAACAAAAATAATTATTCGCCATGTGTAAACCTCTTCCTATTAGTTCAGGTGGCTCACGAAACGCTTCCGGCTATAGATCACGTGACCTACCGGACGTGACGAATTCATATCAACGAACATTTATTAAATGTTTTGAACGGTTTGCTTGTATTTTACGGCAATTTTTTACTAGTTAAACGTTAAATAATAAGACAAGGTATAATTATTTTACATTCAAATTACATAACAATAGCACTTTAACTCATTTAGGTGTCTGATTATACATTTATTCAAAAACAATAAAGATTGTATATGAATACCTACCAGGCCCAGGACTGGTACCTACCAGGCACAAATTATATAATACCCTAGTGGTCTAGGTAATTGCCGTTCGCAACTGGAACACAATTTTGCGACCACTTCGCTCCTCAATTTTAATGGCACTAGGGGCCCTATTTTTGAAAGTGTGACATACCGCCGAAAACGAATAGACTATTATGTCGCACTCGTCCTAATATATCACTAAAAACATAAAAGCCGTATTTCTGAAATCACTCGTCTAGCAATGTTGCCAGTGATATGAAAATAATGCGAGAAATAATTTCTGCGCCATTTTACGCAACAAAAACTGAATCGGTAACGAATCGTAAAAAAAATGTTCGTAAATTTTCAATCAAAGAGAACGTAAGCGTTAATCGGAACGCAAAAATGAACATCCTAATAGACTCCATCTATATCCGTATCCGGTTGTCTATGTCATTCAAGATTTTGACGTAAAAAACGTTCGGCTACCAAATCATACGAAAACGAGTGGTCTAGACCACTCGTTGCGAATTATTCGACATAGACAATTCAAAAATACGGTATAATGGATAACGAAAGAAAAATCATTCGGCTCACGCTTTTTTGGTGAGTCACACTTTTAAAAATAGGGCCCGGGCACATAATACAAAATGGGGGATTTCACAGACACAAGTAATGTTGCCAGAATCAGAAAAGAGCTTCGCTGTGGTAATTTTTTGCTTCAAAGTGTTGAAAAATCGCCGTAACACTAACCGGAATTCCGGTAATGCCGTTTTCTTAGGACTACATAAATACCTAATTTATACTAATTAAAGACCGATTTTAATAGAAAATAGCATAAAATCATAAATTTTAGATTAAAATGTGTCTAGAAAACACCAAAATAACTTCTTTAGGTACAATTGCCCTATATTATGCATGTCGAGAGTTTCAAAAAGTCCATAGGACATTGAGATTTTTCAGTTTTCGGCAGCTTATTTTTGTTGTATTTTTTAAATGAATGACAAAATAGTTTAATCTCAAGTAAATTCTACTCCTTATAAGTTTGAAATTATACTCAAACACTATAAATTTGGTTAAATACTTTATTCGTATAATAATAAAATGTTGAAGTCCCAGGACACATCAATTTCGCCAAGTACAAGTTTTTTGAAAAAATGCCCGTGCACAGAATGTGTTTAGTGATGCCCGTTTCCGAAACTTTCAAAGAAACAGTAGAAAGTTTCTTGGAAATATTTCGGAACTATTATCGAGAACGGATAATTTTCCTAAAAACCTGAGAAATTTTCGGAAATTTTCAAGGGAAGAAATTTTCGGGAACAGGAAATTTCTCGGCGGCAGAACATCGCTAGAATGTGTATGGACTTTGCTGTTTTATTATTGTTTTGTGCAGTACATTGATATAGTGTGTTGGATTTCTCATTTTGTGTTTTTGTATGTTTATTCATCTTACAAAGTGTAACTTCGGTATCAATTTTTGTTTGAAGTATGATTTTTTTTTGTAACCGTCTATTGGAAGGAGCCTGACTCCCATGCCACAGGGAAACCTTTAATGGGTGTCAGCGCAACAATAGTAGATTGTTGCATCGAGCAGAAAGTGACTTTTAATTGCATCGAGTGTAAGTTTGAAGCCCGAGCGTAGCGAGGGCTTTAAAAACACGAGTGCAATTAAAAGTCACTTTTGCGAGATTCATAATCTGCTTTTCTTTCAACTACCGGTCCTAAGGTCCTTAATTTGCGTCAATTTTCTTTTTTTTTCGGCAATGGTCGCACCTTTTTAATTTATATAATCAGCCTTTGTTCGCGGTAATAAAAATAAGTCTGATTGGCTGATACAAATCTAATTGGTCATGCTTACAGCCTGTGATTGGCCTATTCTTATAGGAATAGCGCTGATTGGCTGACATAAATCTAGTTGGTCATAACTGCAGAATTAAGGCCTGCGATTGGTCAGTCGCTTGGGATATGCGGCCTTAGGACAAAAACAATGCAGTAATGGATTTTCATACTACTTTTCTGCACTGTTTTCAAGTAAAAACAGTGCAACAATGGATTTTCATACATACTTTACTGCGCTGTTTTGCTATGGAGCAATAAATTGCTGTTTTGTGCATACTATTTATGTTATTAATGGCAAAATTACAGCGTAGTTTGGAAGAAAAATATTGTTAACGCATACTTTCTGAATAAACGATTTTTCATTTGCATTTGTTTAAAAATGATTTTTCATTTCCGACCCAAATCTTAAGAGTGTATCACGTCCGCGCGCCCGACCGAGTTTAGGTATTTGATAGACCGCAGCTGGCTGTGTGCAAGTCACACGCACACATCGACGTGAGATTGCCGCCAACCCGAAGTAATAAGTGACAGGGATCCGGCAAAGGATTTGTTGGTACCTATATAATTTTTTTCTTGCTTTACGGTAATTAATACTAAAAATAAAATTACGACCATTTTCTTATGTAAAACATACTTGGCGCGACTTGGCAGTAAAATGGACACGAATGCCGCGACAGAAAATAGCATGACCGTCGTGCCAGGATGCTAAGATGTTAAACATCTGCCTGGCATCCCATGAAGGCCAATTTTTCGGGATGAGGTTTACAAAAATAGTATTTTTGGATCCAAGATGGCGGACAATTTTTTTAATTTTCAATATGGGTATCGTTTTATAAGTGTTTCAGTGCGCTGATTACGAAAATAACATTTATTTTGGAATCCAAAATGGCGGACAACTTTTTTCACGTTTACAATATGGGTATGGTTATAAGGGTTTTTCGGTGCGCTGATGACAAAAATAACATTTATTTTGAGATCCAAGATGGCGGACAACTTTTTTTCAAGTTTACAATATGGGTATGGTTATATAGGTATTTCGGTGCGCTGATGACAAAAATAACATTTATTTTGAGATCCAAGATGGCGGACAATTTTTTTTTTAATTTTGCAATATGGTTAACATTTTGTAGGTTTTTGGGGACGCTGATGACGAAAATAACATTTATTTTGAGATCCAAGATGGCGGACAACTTTTTTTAAATTTTACAATATGGGTATGGTTATATAGGTTTTTGGGGACGCTGATGACGAAAATAACATTTATTTTGAGATCCAAGATGGAGGACAGTTTTTTATTTTATTTTAAAATATGGGTATCGTTTTATGGGTTTTTGGGGACGCTGATGACCAAAATAACATTTATTTTAAGATCAGCGTCCCCGAAAACCTATTAAACGATACCCATATTGTAAAATAATAAAAAAAACTGTCAGCCATCTTGGATCTCAAAATAAATGTTATTTTCGTCATCAGCGTCCCCAAAAACCTATAAAATGATACCCATATTGTAAAATAAAATAAAAAATTGTCCGCCATCTTGGATCTCAAAATAAATGTTATTTTCATCATCAGCATCCCCAAAAACCTAGAAAACGATACCCATATTGTAAAATAAAATAAAAAACTGTCCTCCATCTTGGATCTCAAAATAAATGTTATTTTCGTCATCAGCGTCCCCAAAAACCTATATAACCATACCCATATTGTAAACTTGAAAAAAAAACTGCCCGCCATCTTGGATCTCAAAATAAATGTTATTTTTGTCATTAGCGCACCGAAAAACCTATAAAAACATACCCATATTGTAAAATTGAAAAAAAAAGTTGTCCGCCATCTTGGATCTCAAAATAAATGTCATTTTCGTAATCAGCGCACTGAAAAACTTATGAAACGATATACATATCGCAAAATTAAAAAAAAAAAATTGTCCGCCATCTTGGATCTTGATTTAGATTTATTTAGATTTTTATGATTTCGATTTCTATGATTTCGATTTATTACGATTTCTATGATTGCGATTTATTACGATTTCTATTTCATCAAAAATTGTCGGCCATCATTCATGAGTATGAAAATGGTACCTATATAAATTTAAAAAAAAATTAAAAGTAATAAATATGTAACTCTGATCTACATTACTCTCTGCTGTCTGTGAATACATGAACACGCGAAAATTAAATGCCTCCCGAGCAGCAGAGCGACGTGGATTCCCCTTGACTCTTACCGGCAGACTGATTTTTCGTGGGCTTGGAACTCGTATATATTGAGCGATGGCATTGCCATACAAAAAATGTATGGGGAATTTCTTAGTGAATTGTTACGATATATAATATTTTTTTCGAGTTATTTTTCAAAAATCTAAAACGAGCAACTTGTAGCTAGTTTAATAAACTCGCGATTTAACATTATGTAGAAATTATAATTTGTGTTTTACATAATGATTTCGTTAAAGCCGTGAACCTTGTTTTTCGTATTTTTCGTGTTTTCTGGAAGGTATTTACGCAAAAATAAAAGGCAAAATATTTTTATCTGTCTCGTATAAGTAGTAGCAGTTATTTGAGAAGCCTATAGTACTATTTTTATTATCAATAATGATCTAGTTTTGGCACCAGGGTCAATTCTGTAACGCCTGTTTTGGCTAAAAACGTGTGATGCAGGCTTAAATAAAGTCACTTTCCGTAGGTACCTCAAAAGCTTTATTGTTCTTCTGTCTGTCAAACATATTTTTCTCGGGAACACTAGAGTGCATAATACCATGCGTAGTGTAGGAAACGCCAAAATCATGACTAATCATGTGGTTTTATCAAATTACTCAACAGATAGACCAAATTTCTTAATAACCCCACTAGCAGCCTGTAGTTATATACAGGTTTTATTGTATTATGTATTTTTATCATCAATATATATACCAAAACTGTAACCGACCAGGTATCTGTACAAAAAAGATTTTTAAGAAAAAAACTTTGCGTGGTTTTCATTGGGCCAATAAGAGCCAAAACCATTTTTTGTTGAATTTTTGTCTATCTGTATGTTTGTATGCGCATCAAGCAAAAATTGCCGGACCAAATTTGATGCGGTTTTCACTGTTGAGTTACAGAAGGTCTAAATAAAGTTTCATGTTGATACGCCGCCGCTTAGAACCTGAGATATACGCGGACGAAGTCACGGGCACAGGCTAGTATAATATAAATTTAATACCTACATTAAATTGATGAATTGTCCAAAATTGGCATTGTGTCTGTCTAGGGATCGAACTGCAAAGTTAAGTTTGTTTTTGAAACTAGTTTCTCTTGAATTTAGAGCAATAAGAGATGCTTTGCGTACGGGGTTTTTCGCACTTGGCCGGTTTTTTCTCTTTGTTCATCAACCATAGAAGTAATAAGTACTTACGGTACTTACTACTTGGTTCCAAGTGATCATAGTAAAAAAAAAATTGATGTTGACTGCAAAGAGCTGCAGAGAGAAAAATATCACGCGTTGACTTCACAGAAACGCGAATCCGTCAACATTTTTAAAATTGACGTGTAAAATTATATCAATAATTTTATTACTAGAATCAGAGAGAAGAAAATCACTACGTTATAGTAACTGGAATATGTATTTGTCATAATAAGAACACACAACATTATAAATAATGGATGTAAACCACAATAAATTTATAATATGCCCTTTGATATTAGTATTGATTGTGAGTACCTTATTACTTTAGTTAGTCCCGAGAAGGAACTAAGTACATAAAATTTGCAGATTTTGTGGCTTACCCACATCGCAGATTCGAATTACAATCGATCAATTTTTGTTTCAGTTAAACGTTTCTGAAATCTGTGGATACAATACAATGACAATTACAAACGACACTGTTTCTTGTAAGTATTTTAATTTCTTACGTATTCTTTGCTGTTAAGTTGATGAAGCAAAAAAATAAGCGAAATGAAACTACGTGACAGATCAAAATTTGGGAAATCAGTAGGGCTACATTACAGTTTAACGCTGGTGGATGAACTGCTTTATTAAACTGATGGCGCCGCCACATAAACGGCTATGCCGCGCGTGCTGCCGCCTGTCTGAAATGTTTATTTTGTAAATATTAAAAGTAACCGAACTAAAACGCTCATAACTCTCGGCTACCTAACGCTCGTTTGGGTAGAATTGGAGGTCTCTTAGGCCGACAGCATCAGCGAAGACATTTTTACTTGTCATTTCGCACAGTATTTTGTACACGTACACCATACTTTTTCTAGTTTATTTACTTACATCTCATTCTTATTACAGCAATATTGGATAGCTTTTCTATAGATATTTATAGAGTCATCTCTGAGGCCACTAGTTTACTCACAAAGTTTGTGCAAAAAGTAACAGCAAATAAGAGATTGGTTGGTATTGAAGAAGAATGGAATATTCCAAGTCATTCAAAGAAAATTGTCGATAGCAAGAAAGATAAAAACATCTGAAAATGCAAATAAAAGATAGAAATCAAAAAGTTTTTCTTTGTCCTGTCCTTGCCTATGATAAGTCCCGATTGGTCCCGTCTGAATCCCGTTGTAACCGGTGCAGTGTTTCTGACTGCCTACAGGCACAGACTCGTGTGTATCCAGGCAGGGAGGCGTACGTAGTGATTAAGTACGTGGGGACGCCATGGTTGTACAGTCAGCCCACAGACATTTTTTTTTGGTTTCTTTATCCGTGAGGAAAGGCAAAGGGATCTAGGCCCACAGACATATAATATTTAAAAAATAAAGTTATTTCTGTGGGGAGGACTGAGATCACAGAAATATTTTTTAAAGGGTATTTTGTATGTCTAAAGAGCATGTTATCACTACGTTTTATTATGTCTGTGACTGACTGAGATACAACCATGGCGTAACGTACTTATTACTTCTATGGATACAACGAGTCAGAACTAATAGGCAGACATCATGAAACGCCAATACTACTCGACGGGAATCGACACACGTATCCCAACTCTTTGTTGTTTTTTAAGCGAGCAGTCGGTCGCTAGCTCGTGTGTGCTACGTACGTTTTCTTAATACACGGTTTTGCATATCTTAAAAGGACTTTCTATCTAACAATTCTGGTCCTCCCGATGAAAGGTCCCTCGAAGTTCTTATTTTTTTCCATTGTCCTTCCCTACCTCACCAGTCTATTTATTTAACTTCTTTACAAAAAAACATGTAAATGGCAGACATAAAGCCGGAGGCTTTTTCTACCAGTCAACTAAAACGTAGTACCATCGAAGTAATAAGTGTATTGTACTTTGTACGAAGTACTTATTACTTCCATGCGTAGTACATACTCTTTGCAGTCAACGAGGTGATGCAGAGAGAAAAGGTATCATTTATCTATTTGTGGTCTATGGTTCTTTTCGACAAACAAACAAAACTCAAACTCAAAAATGGCGATAGCGGTGCTTTTGCTTGTCAATTTTGCAGTTGTTGAACGAAAACGTAGAAGTTTTTAAACCGAAATCCGAAAATCGCAGCGCGGTTTATTTGACGGATTTATAGGTACTTTTCGAAAGATATAAATAAAATGTTTTCAGAAGCAGACTTTGATATGAATGTTCTCGTATTCAATGTCGTTAGCAGGAATCGCTACAGCCATTGTAGGTTATGTTTGAAAGGGATTGAAAATGAAACTCAATATTTGCGACTTCACGACCCTATTACTGTAAATAACTCGAATGGCTATAATCAACCACTGTATGAAATAATAAATTTAGTCCTTGGAGATGTTAAGGTAAATATCTTTATAAAAAGAAGTTCTAAAATGTTCTTCTGCTTGGCACAAACTTGTTTGTACTTATACCAATCAGCGCTACACACACACACTAGTATTTCGGATCCAGTTGAAGTTATTTTGGATCCAGTTGAAGTAGATGAATGGTCCATTATCAGGGCTAACATTAATATGAACAGTATTAATTCAGATACAGGTGTACTTGTTTTTCTCATGTAGAACAGCCTAGTTTGTGATTATTGTACACAACAGAATAAAGTGTTTTTAATTTCTACAGATTATAATTTTAGATAAATAGTGATTCTGTAATTTGCCATATGAATAAATAAATACTTTCCTTGCAGATAACAGAAGATGTGCCGGGAATAGATGCAGTGTGCATGGACTGTGCTGAAAAATGCTTTGAAGCATATAATTTTCAACATCAATGCAAACAGTCTACTTCTATTCTAGACAAGGTTTTTACAAACCTGTTAAATACACTCAATTTAAATGTCGATAATCACAGCAGTCTTTATATCAGTGTAAATGAAACAGACTCACAATGTACTTTATTTTTGAAAGAACCAGAGATTAAACCCAAAAGCAGCCATGAAATCCAGAGGAGAAAAAGGAAGAAAGAGAATTTACACTGTGAGGAATGTGACGAGATTATGGACAACATAGTAAATTTGAAAGTACACAATATTAGTTATCATGGAACTGTTACATGTGAGATATGTTACAAAACATTTGTAAATGATGAGGAAATGCTGAAACATGTAGAAACTGCTCATAGTTACCGATGTCCCGATTGCCAAGTCATCAAAAGTAATGCTCAGAGCTTGAAAGATCATCAAGAGAAATTTCATAGTAACTTTATTTGCCAAGATTGTGGAAAATCATTCCAAGGGCTAGATAAATTATATGCTCATGAAAGGAAACATCGACTAACTAAGAATGTATGCCCGAAATGTGGTAAATATTATTCTACAAAAGAATTCTATGCAAAACATGTGAAGTTATGTCTGGAAGATAAAATAGATCCCCATCCATTACGAAGTAAAATTGTAAAGACAGCGTTTTGCGAGTTATGTGGCAAGGGATACAGTACGGAAGGTGGTTTGAGAGTTCACAAGAGATTTGTGCATGGAAACGCTAAGCCTCATGTCTGCCCACAGTGTGGGAAACAATTTACAGCACCGAGTTATTTAAAAATTCACATGGTCACACATACCGGTGAGAAGAATTTCAAATGTGATATTTGTAACAACAGATTTGTATCAAAGGAGGCACTGCTGTATCACACTCGAAGACATACAGGGGAAAAACCTTACTCTTGCCATATTTGTGATGAGAAATTTGTTAATGCGTCAACCAGAGCTGAACATGTTAAATTTAAGCATATCGGACCTACTTTGGAGTGTGAGATTTGTTCACGAAAGTTTGTCACTGCTAACTTTTTAAGGCAGCATATCAATAGACATCATGATCCAGCTAGCAAGTTATACACCGGTAGGAGTCAAGTTCCTCCTAATATGCCCGGAGAACAGAATATTAGAACAGTCATGGCAAAAGAAAGCTAGATTTCATTAGTATTTCTATTATTTTTATGTACAAAATGCAAATATGTTAATGAAATGCTAGAAATGGATACATTGCCCAGCAAAACCAAAACGGGATATGACCATGAGCTGTTGTTGTAGATAAGTATTAGTCAGTTTTTATGCAGAATTAATTAGCTTGAATTATTGTATAGTAACTTGTATGTACTATCTGACACCTGTATGTATCACACTTGTTTCCACAGAGGACAGAAAGAACTAATTAGGTAAAATATATTTTTTATTGAATAAAACAAAAGAATAAAATTTGTATCTTGTCTATTTCATTTAAATATTTAAGACAAGCATCCTTAATAGGTAGTACGTACCTACATTTTAAGATTATCTGCAAAAATGTAGTGATCCCTATAAAGTTAATTTTGCATGTCTGATTACATTTTAAAATATAATACAAGGGTTTCCATACCCTTATGAGAAAACGAAACTCAATATTTAGGATTTCATGACCCTTAATCAGGAGTGTATTTTGTAAGACATTATAAACACCAAAATGATATACCGCAGAACAGTACTATAAACTATGATCCAAGGATAAAATTGTTATCAATTGTATGATGTGGAATAACAGAAAATAATTCATTTTTATATGTAACAGTTAGAAGGTCAGTATTTTCTTTCATACCTATGCCATCTTTAATTAATTTTGGATCTGCACCGGCCACAAACAGTTTGCTGGAAGGATTATAGTGTCTGATGAGGTGTTTCTCGAGCTGATTCTTGGTTACGAATTTCATTTCGCAAAGAGGACACTCTTTAGTTGGTTCAAAATGTTTCCTTCTCTTGTGTTCCATACGTCTGGATGCGGATAGGAAGCTTTCGTCACACATGTCACATGGAAATGGTCTCTCTCCAGTATGAAGTCTGGAATGGTATGTGAGTGCGGCCTGAGTAACAAATTTCCCCCCACACTGTTCACAGTAGAAATTTTTCTCTTTAGTATGCTTTACTATGTGATTTTTAAGTCTACTAATAGCATCATACTTTTTCCCGCACCAATTGCATGATAAAACTTGCCCAAATCCATGGCTAATCTTCAAATGGGTCTTAAGTCCATTCTTTTGAACATAACCCTTGTTACAAATATCACAAAAGAATCTAAGGGTTTTCTCGGTAACACCACATATAGTCAGATGTGTTTTGAATGTGTGTCGGTTTAAGAAACTCTTCCCACATTTCGGGCATTTGTTGACATCATGTTTATCCATGTGGGCCCGTAAATCTTTTTTTGATGGAAACTGTACAAAGCATAGTTTGCAAATAGTGGCTATGTGGTGAAATTTGTCATGATAACGTAGCAGTCTTTCAGTACTAAACATTTTTGAACACTTGGAGCATTGTATTCTCTTAGAGAGGTGTATTCTTTCAGTATGCCCTTCTAGCTGCAATGGTGATGAAAACACTTTGGTGCAGTGTCTGCAAGGATAGCTAGTTTTGTTATGTGCTTTTTCGTAATGTTTTCCAAGACGATAATTTGAGTCAAATTTCCCTTTACAAATCTCACATCTGACAACATTCTTTGGTTTCTTCTTTAATTTGCCATAGTTTTCTCTACTCTTGATTATGTTTTTTAACTTTGCTAATGCAGCCTTTTTGTTCCTTTGTTCTTGATTTTTCCGGCTAGTGACCATGATGTTTTCTGTGTCACTTACAACTAGGTAGGCTAATATGACGTTGGGACCAGCAGTATCAGCTAAATCCAAACTTTTAGAAAACCTTGCCATAAAGTCGTTCCATTTATTGTCTGAATGTTGATAAAGTTTCTTGAATAAAAAAGATTTTTTGACTGTTGCAGCACAGTTTGCACATAATACTTCTGGTAGAAATGGCTCCAAAGTGACCTATAAGAAAATAAAATAGCTATAATCACATTTATAAATTGTATACATACGATAATTTTCTTTTGAAAAACTGCTTCTGCCTTTGCCCAGCAGTGGGACGCAACACCTATAGAAAAAAAAACTATAATAGCTTTCAAACTAGACGTTCCAAATTAAGAACTAACTTTATTAGAGAGTTAAGCAATTTTATTTGAAGAAACGTTCGCTTACCCCTAGGTCATCCAGCATGTCAGTAAAAGCAACAGTTTCAACAAAATACGGTTGCTGGAGTCTAACATTTTCTGATAAAGATATTTCATTTTCGGTAGTAGATGCAAAACATAACCTACAAACGTGCTCAGTTTCTCCTGTTATAAACCTAAACGCCGAGCGCATTATCTCATCAGAAAACATAGCTTGATTATTTGTCGCAATCGCAACACAATTTAATGTTTTATAAATCCCAAAACTGTAATGAAATATATTTCGAACTCAAGATTCTGTGATCAATCAACAAAGATAAACGTCAATGTAATATTTATGTCAATTCGTCAATGATGGATGTCAAAACGTCAAAACAAGACAAAACCATGGAAGTAATAAGTATGTATTTACTACTTATTACTTTCATGGACAAAACATATTTGGGTTTTCCACTTTTATTGTAGTTTATTCCCCACATAGTGATTATATGCTCTTTGATTCCCCACTCGACGACAAAAAAATAAAAAAGAAAACTTAGAATTAGAACTTAATTTATTAGCAATAGCTAAACGACTCCACATTTGTTGACTCCCTCAAGCATCTGAGCTCCCTTTGGAGTTCAGTGCGAAAGCCGAGTGCCCGAATCACTGCGTGCGCTTACGTGATTATCTGACTCAAAAGGTGTGTATACATTTTATATTATTACGTCATTTTAGGGAAAAAATAAAAGCGTAGTGTTGTATACATCAATGTAGAAAACAATCACCACGATGGAGTGTTACATAAATTCACAGATATAAAAGATAATCTTTTTCTTTTCTTTAACTCCTAAAATATTTCTGTGGTTAAATCTAATCTATGATTTAACGAAGTGATTCTTTGATTTTTTTGTTACAATAACAGGTAGACAGAATCGATATACATGGCTACATCATTAGTTGACCTTGTTTGTTGATTTCATCGCACTATTTTTCCTGTCTGCCGGTGAACTGAGTTAAGAATAGATAATCATTTTTTTAAATTCTGTTTTTAAAACCTTAAATAGGGTGCCTACCTTAGGTAATTATTAAAGACTAATGTTAGTTCCAACCATTACGTTTTTCTAGCAACTGTAATTATTAGGGAACATTGAAAGGAAGTGAATCACCACTGTGCCGGCAGTTCCGGGCGTGTTTGGCTGTCGATATAATACGGTAAGTAGGTAATAGTTAACATTATCAACTACCAGCGGGTAAATAATTTATTTCATTTATTTTTACAACTTATTCACGTATGTGAATAATCCTTAGCAATAGTCACTAAAATATTTACAAATTTAAAAACAACGATGATGTCATCCAGTACAGAATCTAATTTGTAGTCTGTACCTAGTGCAAATCTAAAAACAACTGGCCCAAGGTCAAGCGAAAGTAAAAAATATAGACGCCCCTTTTATTGATTATACGATATTTACCTACGTTTTGTTTGTTTGTTTAAATGCCCTAATTATTGGAACTCAAATTCCTATTTGGGAAAATATTTGTTTGTAGGTAGGTAGGTGTACCTAATTAGTATAGTAAGATACATTTCTGTGGACGAAGCATGTTGCGAATCGTAAAATGTAAAACTTTTTGTTGTCAATAAAATTTTATTTTAATGCAAATAAATAATTACTTAGGTAGAGTAGAGGTACGTAGAACGTCGAAGCAGTCTCGAAATTCACATAGGCTGCGTAGCGTACCTCTACCTACACGAAGGATGAAAACAAAAACTTTTTAGTAATTTAAGATCTGTTGAGTAGGTAGCCCACCCTGTAGTAGAAATACGACACGTTTTAACCGCGACCTCGCCTGCGTGCAGTATTGTTTTCACAATCTACAACTACGAGTATCTAAGTATCCATTTCTGTATCGTTAAGTGTAGTGAAATTTATTCTTGGCTAAGTTGCTGTGTGGGCTATTACTACTGTCAGAAGATTTTACTGACGTTTTAAGTAGGCTAGTAAATCCCTCTCGAGTTTTTAAAAAGTTTATTAATGTTCAAAACTGAGCATAAGTTTCCTGGTGTTCATATTGTCTGTAAAGCGCAGGTCTGGCACCCTAAACGAATGCATCCTTGTTTTCAGATGATGACCTACATACCAATAACACTAGTGGGTAACAGTCTAGGCGAGCGCCATCGGTATCTAAACTCGTTGGTAAACGATGCTTACCAAAATAAAGTACCCTTTCAGTCCATACAGGACTCCCCTGAACATTCAGCCGTGGATCGTCTGTTCAAGATAGACCTTGCGTCTAAACTTCGTCATACCGAGTATATCCTTTACAATCTAAAAGACGATGACATGCTCTATGTCAGTAGAGCTCTCAAAAGCTCCTGGCTTTTAGAACCGATGTATAATGACGTCATGAACCCTGCGTATTTAGACAAAGTACTGTATCCAGAGATGACTACAACGGCTGTAAACAAAATGAATAACTGGTTGCATGTTCATTTGAAAGACCCCATTAGGTGTCTTGAGTTCTTTCGATATTATTCCGAGAAAAACTTTGATTTAGCCTTGAAATTTCTTTGGAATTGCCCCGAGAATGTCATTGCTGATACAACAGCGAGAATGGTAAAAAAGATAACGCCAAAACGTTTGAAGTTACTCTGTGAAAAGTGCCCACGAGCTGTCCGCATTTATTTTGATTTAATGCCGAAAGATAAAGATGTTATTTGCGAGTATTCTCAACATGAAGGATATTATTACCGCTGTCTAACAAACCTTATAAATACGGATTCGAATTTGCTTCTAAACATCGCAGAAAAGTATTACAATTCTAATTGCTGCGACGCGTTTAGCCCTTCGATTACTCGTGTGATTATGAGCAAGCATAAAGACCGATATGTTAAGAAACCAGAACTATATACCGCTTGGTTCCTCCATATTCCAACGTTAGCTAAGTGTTTGAATAATGATGAAATTAAGGACATTGTTTTAAGACTTGCCAGAGCCGAGTATCTTGGAAGAAATTTCTTTTCGTATAAACGCGTAGAACCGTTTATCAAACAACTCAGTGAAAACGAAAGGAAAATGTTCAAGAAATTAGTATTTGTGGATAAGTGTATCGGTGAAAAAATAAATGGCTGGCCATACGAACCTCCCTCGTCGCCATACTTGGAAGACGACTTCGAACAGCATGTTTTTAAAGACAAAAAATATTCACTGTATTATAGTGATTATGAAATTATGAATGATTTGTTAATGATGGACTGTAGTTCGAGATGTATTAAGAAAAGAAAATTCGGAGGATGGTTAAAGTGCGCTCAAGAGGAAACGGGCTTAGACAAGCTTTTTAACAAATATAGATGCATTAATTTTAAAAATACGTTCATTGAGCTGGGTAAAAAAATACAAGCTGAGAGCTCGGTGCAAACGCGAGAGTACATGATGCTAGTATTAGTTAGCAAGACAGGCGGGCTTGTAGATAATGTGAAGGATCTTTTGGAGCTATTGGTTTCAAAACATAATAACGAAGCAGATAATTTCCGCGCAACCGTCGTAAGAAGTTTGGTGAAACGCGCAAAGGTCTGGCAACTGCCGAACAATCTCTGGCAGTTGCTTCTGAAATTTGCACACGGTCTCGGCTTAGAGGGAGAGAAGTCTGATGAAAACTGTGATGAAGGCCTACACGCTGTAGTACTTAGAAGTATTTTGTTATCCGAGGAATGCCCTCCTAAAATTTTTTCAGTATTTCTCGAACAGTTTTCTACTTTTGTTGAATACACCTTAAACAAAGACGAAAAACGCAAAGTTGCTGAGAAGCTGCCATTTATACTTCTGACGTCTGCGAAGGAACAAGCTAAGACAAATGAAGCGGTCATAAGATTGGAAGCATTAATGAAAGTATTGCACGATTACAATTTGAAGATCAGTAACGTTTCAGAAATTGTTCCCGTCATTTCAAAGCTTGCTCGTCAAGATTCTGAAGCTTGTGTTAATCTACTGATGCAGTTATACAACACACGGGTCGCAAGAAAAGATTTATTTCTAGAAAATTTCACTTTCTTGCAAAATAATGAGTCTTACTTGAATGTTCTGAGGCATGACTCTCAAATACTCATGGAAACAGATAAATTTGAAAAATTAACCAGTGACATAATTGACCATGACCAATTCCTACGTAAATTGGGGATATACTTCTCAGAAAATCAAGGTTTAGCTAAAAAATATCTAAGTAAAATAGAAAAAGAAATGGGAAAAAATCCTCGTGCAGACCTTGCCCGATCATTTGCAATACTAGCTGGATCATCTCTTTTCAAAGAACTACAGGAAGTCGATAGTGTTGTTGACAAAACTGCAGAGCAGAAGCGTTTGGCTGTTGCGTTGAGAACTTACGGTCATTTAGCTAGACCAAAATTAGATTTATTTGCTTTGGGATGGCGTGCAGCTGGTGTTAAAGCAGTGGCAAATCAAATATCTGTTTGTAGTACCAAAAAAGTCGGAGAACACATGAGACTGCTGTCGGATTGGCCGCGTGCATCTAGACTAACATTTTTGTTAGCAGAGAGAATTGACAAAGAAGCGGAAATTTTCTCATTAATTGCGCGTGTGAGGCCTACTGTTGCAATTAAGATTACCCTCCGACACCTGAAGCAACGAGGTAAATCATTTAATCCAGAAGTCTGGAAAATAGGCAAAGCTGTCCTGAAAAAATTGAGTTGTCACTACCGAAATACGAACATATACTCGACAGACTTTTGCAACTAGATGATATAGATGACAGTCTCAAGGCCGATTATGGTGCAGTCATGTATATAGTGCTTGATAAAGTGTCCCGAGACAAAGCAACGGCAGTTTTGGTTATAATGGAAAATTATTTATCAAATGTGGATGAAAACTTAATTGTTGGCGTAATACAAGAATTCTTGGATAATGATCTGACTGCTGAAAAGGACCTGGATTCCAAATACGAGGATAATGAACGTACTTATTTGATTTTCCGGATGATCGGGAAGTATTTAATGTTATGCAAAAGTGAAGGGATTCAAAAGCAAAGAATGGAGACTATATGTGAGCCATTTTTTGAACTACATGAAGACATTGTTTGGTAAAGTGGATTCACGAAGTTTATTTTTGAATTACTGGAAAAACTTCATGTTTAATTTGAAATGTACTGATGCCTTTATAGATACGTCGTACATTTCATGTTTACCTATGATGCAGCATATTGTAGAGTGGCTAAAGGAGTTTTACCCATTGTAGAACATGTTGATATTTATATTGCAATGCATCTCATGATGTTATATTTTAAAGCGATCAGGCAAAGTGTGAAACAGAATCCGGTAATTTTCTCTAATAAAGAAGAGAGGAACGAAATTGGCGTAGAAATTGTTGGTGTGATATTTGGACAGTATATAGCTCACGAAATAGTACAATTGAAAACCGAATATTTTGAATCGATTGTGGAAATGTACTCAAAAAGTTTGATTGAGTATTTATCAGCTAGTTTCCATATCTGCAAAAGCTTTTGGCCCTTTGTGTCTGCTTTAATTAGAGGAATGTTAAAAGAAGAAGATAGTTCATCTCAGCTTTTAGCTGAAAAGGTTTACGTAGAATACAGCCATTCCCTGAAAGAATTAAAAGGAGACAAGATTTCAGATCTTTTCGAAATAATAGGAGACAAACAATTGAAATTCTTTATGAAAACAGATATGGAAAATATCTTCGTCGACTAGCCGACTACTTTTACGTATGTACATATATAGAAAAGTATAAACAGTACAGTTATTAAATAAATTATATACACAAGAACAACATCGCAATTGAAATCTCATTTAAATATTATTTTACATGATGATGATATCCTTTTCTGTTATTATGATTACTTTATGAAACTGAACGATAGGTATTATACAATCGATTTAAGTGTCGTTATGGGACCTTTGCTAGGTTATGTGATATGTGACGTTAGTAATGCGTTAGTATCATCAACATATTAATCATGTTTGTGACAAGCTGCGTGCGCTCTTAGCTAAGCTTGTTATAATTAAAAATAAAGTCCCGTATTCAATTCGGCTATTATTATATAACACCCTAGGCGAGTCGATTATCTCTTATGGCATCAGCAGTTATGGATGCACATTTAAAACTTACCTCGATAAAATTTATAATATACAACTAAGAATATTAAAAACAATTGTACCATATGAAATAAAAGAACGTTGTAGAGAAAACTATCATGACCTATTTGAGAATTGCAATGTTATCCCAATTCATTTAAAATTTAAATTTGATGTACTACTAGAGAACTATTTTAATAAAGACTTACAAATCTTGTTACGCCACAGAATAAATACACGTAGCCAAAATAACCCCAAATTATTAATACCTAAAACAACATTTTTTTATGGAAAGCGTACACTAAAATATATGATACCTTTTATTAATGAACTTCCAATTACACTAAAATCAAATATTAACGAGAAAAATATCAAGAATAAATTAAAACAACATTTCTTATATTTACCTACTTAATAAACATAATAAAATCTATACACTTTATATAATATTATACAAACAATTAAAAATATAAAAAAGCGCGAACATATCTGACTTATTTGAATCATGCTGTATACTGCATGCGACCGAGTAGATCCCAATCCGGTTCTCACTCAAAGTATTCTACGGCCTGCTGTCGTCATGCGACCGAATGTTGCATGCACTATTTATAAACTACCTACTACTTACTTCTTTTAAAAAATTGTGTAGTGGCTTTAATTTATTATATTATATTAAGTATATTATCTAAATTGATGGCGATTTCAATGTTCGGAAAAACCAAAACTGGTTTATGAAACATTGTACACTGTTCACTTATATTGTAAATTGTTCTATGAATGAAATAAATAAATAAAATAAATAAATAATCAAATTGGCGAATTTCATCTCAAATATCGTGTGAATTGAAGATAACATCGTAAAAGTGATTAAAAAATGCAGTTTGTGTCTTCAAGTCTACCACGATTCTTTTTGGACGATAGTGTCTTGTGTCTCTTTTTATCAGGACCCTTGGTCCTTTTGCGCTTGTAGTCAACATGACAATAACATCTTTGCCTTAATAATTTTCAACTAAAATAAGCTAGGGTTACCCGTTTAGTTCACTGACGCGTTCGCCGGCGAAAGCGAATCGCTGTGAAACGCTGGCGATAGCGAGTCGCCTGCGGAACGTTAGTACACTGCAGGTTTTTTCGCCAACAAATGTCAATGTATCTGATATGAAAAGCAGTGTGCCGATACTCCAAAGAAAAAAAACTGATATATAAAACGGGGAAGCACTTTAATGGCAGACTATTTCTATCTCATTTCCGTAGTTCCTCAGATTTTTGCATCTCTTTTATATCCCCGTTTTGACATTTGTATCGGACTCTCTTCTCATAAATGGGAGTCCCGTCGTTTCTTAAAATGTAGTGATTACATTTTTTTGGTAGACAGCAAATATTATTTCGTGGACGGTGTGCATGTCATTTCAGGATTTGGTGTGGATCCACTTCAGATTCTGAAGAGGTAGAATTGAATTGTTGCTGGCGTCGGTATTGAGGAGAAAGCGAGTCTGGGCATATATTTCTGGATGGCCTCGTATTGAATTAAAAAATAATTCATTATTTTTGCCGCCCATTCCATAATTCGACTAGGTAACTGTTCGTTGTCAAAGAAAAACACACTACGCGAATCGCTGTGGCAGAACCCGTCATGTCGTGTTGCGAAGCGAAACATGACAGCTATTTCACCGCTACGAGCGAAACAGTACTGATAAGGATGCAACTATTATCAAATCTCGCTTAGTTTGAGCGAGACACAGCATATGCGAAACGCTTTCATACAACTGATAAGTTTTTGAAGTTACATCGCTGCCAGCGAACGCGTCGGTGGACTAAAGGCGTTAGACTTAACCGGTCTAAAGTTCTCGTGAAGCTTAGGAGACCTCACTACAAAATGCATTTAACAATTGCAGAACTTTGGTTAGGTAGCGAAAGGTGAGATGAACTGGTTACAAGGCATGCATTAGCACTTCATGTGAAGTAGCGTACTATACCTATGCAGGTCCTTCCTAACCATATTTCATTTTGTTTTAGATGGCGACCTACGTTCCAATCACACTGGTGGGTAACAGTCTAGGCGAGCGCCATCGGTATCTTAACTCGTTGGTAAACGATGCTTACCAAAAGAAAGTACCCTTTCAGTCCATACAGGACTCCCCTGAACATTCAGCCGTGGATCGTCTGTTCAAGATAGACCTTGCGTCTAAACTTCGTCATACCGAGTATATCCTTTCCAATCTAAAAGACGATGACATGCTCTATGTCAGTAGAGCTCTCAAAAGCTCCTGGCTTTTAGAACCGATGTATAATGACGTCATGAACCCTGCGTATTTAGACAAAGTACTGTATCCAGAGATGACTACAACGGCTGTAAACAAAATGAATAACTGGTTGCATGTTCATTTGAAAGACCCCGTTAGGTGTCTTGAGTTCTTTCGATATTATTCCGAGAAAAACTTTGATTTAGCCTTGAAATTTCTTTGGAATTGCCCCGAGAATGTCATTGCTGATACAACAGCGAGAATGTTAAAAAAGATAACGCCAAAACGTTTGAAGTTACTCTGTGAAAAGTGCCCACGAGCTGTCCGCATTTATTTTGATTTAATGCCGAAAGATAAAGATGTTATGTGCGAATATTCTCAACATGAAGGTTATTATTACAGCTGTCTAACAAACCTTATAAATACGGATTCGAATTTGCTTCTAAACATCGCAGAAAAGTATTACAATTTTAACTGCTGCGGCGCGTTTAGCCCTTCTATTACTCGTGTGATTATGAGCCAGCATAAAGACCGATATGTTAAAAAACCTGAACTATATACCGCTTGGTTCCTCCATATTCCAACGTTAGCTAAGTGTTTGAATAATGATGAAATTAAGGACATTGTTTTAAGACTTGCCAGAGCCGAGTATCTTGGAAGAAATTTCTTTTCGTATAAACGCGTAGAACCGTTTATCAAACAACTCAGTGAAAATGAAAGGAAATTGTTCAAGAAATTAGTATTTGTGGATAAGTGTATCGGTGAAAAAATAAATGGCTGGCCATACGAACCTCCCTCGTCGCCATACTTGGAAGACGACTTCGAACAGCATGTTTTTAAAGACAAAAAATATTCACTGTATTATAGTGATTATGAAATTATGAATGATTTGTTAATGATGGACTGTAGTTCGAGATGTATTAAGAAAAAGAAAATTCGGAGGATGGTTAAAGTGCGCTCAAGAGGAAACGGGCTTAGACAAGCTTTTTAACAAATATAGATGCATTAATTTTAAAAATACGTTTATTGAGCTGGGTAAAAAAATACAAGCTGAGAGCTCGGTGCAAACGCGAGAGTACATGATGCTAGTATTAGTTAGCAAGACAGGCGGGCTTGTAGATAATGTGAAGGATCTTTTGGAGCTATTGGTTTCAAAACATAATAACGAAGCATATAATTTCCGCGCAACCGTCGTAAGAAGTTTGGTGAAACGCGCAAGGTCTGGCAACTGCCGAACAATCTCTGGCAGTTGCTTCTGAAATTTGCACACGGTCTCGGCTTAGAGGAGAGAAGTCTGATGAAAACTGTGATGAAGGCCTACACGCTGTAGTACTTAGAAGTATTTTGTTATCCGAGGAATGCCCTCCTAAAATTTTTCAGTATTTCTCGAACAGTTTTCTACTTTTGTTGAATACACCTTAAACAAAGACGAAAAACGCAAAGTTGCTGAGAAGCTGCCATTTATACTTCTGACGTCTGCGAAGGAACAAGCTAAGACAAATGAAGCGGTCATAAGATTGGAAGCATTAATGAAAGTATTGCACGATTACAATTTGAAGATCAGTAACGTTTCAGAAATTGTTCCCGTCATTTCAAAGCTTGCTCGTCAAGATTCTGAAGCTTGTGTTAATCTACTGATGCAGTTATACAACACACGGGTCGCAAGAAAAGATTTATTTCTAGAAAATTTCACTTTCTTGCAAAATAATGAGTCTTACTTGAATGTTCTGAGGCATGACTCTCAAATACTCATGGAAACAGATAAATTTGAAAAATTAACCAGTGAATTAATTGACCATGACCAATTCCTACGTAAATTGGGGATATACTTCTCAGAAAATCAAGGTTTAGCTAAAAAATATCTAAGTAAAATAGAAAAAGAAATGGAAAAAAATCCTCGTGCAGACCTTGCCCGATCATTTGCAATACTAGCTGGATCATCTCTTTTCAAAGAACTACAGGAAGTCGATAGTGTTGTTGACAAAACTGCAGAGCAGAAGCGTTTGGCTGTTGCGTTGAGAACTTACGGTCATTTAGCTAGACCAAAATTAGATTTATTTGCTTTGGGATGGCGTGCAGCTGGTGTTAAAGCAGTGGCAAATCAAATATCTGTTTGTAGTACCAAAAAAGTCGAAGAACACATTAGACTGCTGTCGGATTGGCCGCGGGCATCTAGACTAACATTTTTGTTAGCAGAGAGAATTGACAAAGAAGCGGAAATTTTCTCATTTATTGCGCGTGTGAGGCCTACTGTTGCAATTAAGATTACCCTCCGACACCTGAAGCAACGAGGTAAATCATTTAATCCAGAAGTCTGGAAAATAGGCAAAGCTGTCCTGAAAAAATTGAGTTGTCACTACCGAAATACGAACATATACTCGACAGACTTTTGCAACTAGATGATATAGATGACAGTCTCAAGGCCGATTATGGTGCAGTCATGTATATAGTGCTTGATAAAGTGTCCCGAGACAAAGCAACGGCAGTTTTGGTTATAATGGAAAATTATTTATCAAATGTGGATGAAAACTTAATTGTTGGCGTAATACAAGAATTCTTGGATAATGATCTGACAGCTGAAAAGGACCTGGATTCCAAATACGAGGATAATGAACGTACTTATTTGATTTTCCGGATGATCGGGAAGTATTTAATATTATGCAAAAGTGAAGGGATTCAAAGGCAAAGAATGGAGACTATATGCGAGCCATTTTTGAACTACATGAAGACATTGTTTGGTAAAGTGGATTCACGAAGTTTATTTTTGAATTACTGGAAAAACTTCATGTTTAATTTGAAATGTACGGATGCCTTTATAGATACGTCGTACGTTTCATGTTTACCTATGATGCAGCATATTGTAGAGTGGCTAAAAGGAGTTTTACCCATTGTAGAACATGTTGATATTTATATTGCAATGCATCTCATGATGTTATATTTTAAAGCGATCAGGCAAAGTGTGAAACAGAATCCGGTAATTTTCTCTAATAAAGAAGAGAGGAACGAAATTGGCGTAGAAATTGTTGGTGTGATATTTGGACAGTATATAGCTCACGAAATAGTACAATTGAAAACCGAATATTTTGAATCGATTGTGGAAATGTACTCAAAAAGTTTGATTGAGTATTTATCAGCTAGTTTCCATATCTGCAAAAGCTTTTGGCCTTTTGTGTCTGCTTTAATTAGAGGAATGTTAAAAGAAGAAGATAGTTCATTTCAGCTTTTAGCTGAAAAGGTTTACGTAGAATACAGCCATTCCCTGAAAGAATTAAAAGGAGACAAGATTTCAGATCTTTTCGAAATAATAGGAGACAAACAATTGAAATTCTTTATGAAAACAGATATGGAAAATATCTTCGTCGACTAGCCGACTACTTTTACGTATGTACATATATAGAAAAGTATAAACAGTTCAGTTATTAAATAAATTATATAAACAAGAACAACATCGCAATTGAAATCTCATTTAAATATTATTTTACATGATGATGATATCCTTTTCTGTTATTATGATTACTTTATGAAACTGAACGATAGGTTTAAGTGTCGTTATGGGACCTTTGCTAGGTTATGTGATATGTGACGTTAGTAATGCGTTAGTATCATCAACATATTAATCATGTTTGTGACAAGCTGCGTGCGCTCTTAGCTAAGCTTGTTATAATTAAAAATAAAGTCCCGTATTCAATTCGGCTATTATTATATAACACCCTAGGCGAGTCGATTATCTCTTATGGCATCAGCAGTTATGGATGCACATTTAAAACTTACCTCGATAAAATTTATAATATACAACTAAGAATATTAAAAACAATTGTACCATATGAAATAAAAGAACGTTGTATGACATATTTGAGTATTGCAATGTTATCCCAATTCATTTAAAATTTAAATTTAATGTACTACTAGAGAACTATTTTAATAAAGACTTACAAATCTTGTTACGCCACAGAATAAATACACGTAGCCAAAATAACCCCAAATTATTAATACCTAAAACAACAAATTTTTATGGAAAGCGTACACTAAAATATATGATACCTTTTATTAATGAACTTCCAATTACACTAAAATCAAAAAATAAATTAAAACAACATTTCTTATATTTACCTACTTAATAAACATAATAAAATCTATACACTTTATATAATATTATACAAACAATTAAAAATATAAAAAAAGCGCGAACATATCTGACTTATTTGAATCATGCTGTATACTGCATGCGACCGAGTAGATCCCAATCCGGTTCTCACTCAAAGTATTCTACGGCCTGCTGTCGTCATGCGACCGAATGTTGCATGCACTATTTATAAACTACCTACTACTTACTTCTTTTAAAAAATTGTGTAGTGGCTTTAATTTATTATATTATATTAAGTATATTATCTAAATTGATGGCGATTTCAATGTTCGGAAAAACCAAAACTGGTTTATGAAACATTGTACACTGTTCACTTATATTGTAAATTGTTCTATGAATGAAATAAATAAATAAAATAAATAAATAATCAAATTGGCGAATTTCATCTCAAATATCGTGTGAATTGAAGATAACATCGTAAAAGTGATTAAAAAATGCAGTTTGTGTCTTCAAGTCTACCACGATTCTTTTTGGACGATAGTGTCTTGTGTCTCTTTTTATCAGGACCCTTGGTCCTTTTGCGCTTGTAGTCAACATGACAATAACATCTTTGCCTTAATAATTTTCAACTAAAATAAGCTAGGGTTACCCGTTTGGTTCACTGACGCGTTCGCCGGGGAAAGCGAATCGCTGTGAAACGCTGGCGATAGCGAGTCGCCTGCGGAACGTTAGTACACTGCAGGTTTTTTCGCCAACAAATGTCAATGTATCTGATATGAAAAGCAGTGTGCCGATACTCCAAAGAAAAAAAACTGATATATAAAACGGGGAAGCACTTTAATGGCAGACTATTTCTATCTCATTTCCTTAGTTCCTCAGATTTTTGCATCTCTTTTATATCCCCGTTTTGACATTTGTATCGGACTCTCTTCTCATAAATGGGAGTCCCGTCGTTTCTTAAAATGTAGTGATTACATTTTTTTGGTAGACAGCAAATATTATTTCGTGGACGGTGTGCATGTCATTTCAGGATTTGGTGTGGATCCACTTTCAGATTCTGAAGAGGTAGAATTGAATTGTTGCTGGCGTCGGTATTGAGGAGAAAGCAAGTCTGGGCATATATTTCTGGATGGCCTCGTATTGAATTAAAAAATAATTCATAATTTTTGCCGCCCATTCCATAATTCGACTAGGTAACTGTTCGTTGTCAAAGAAAAACACACTACGCGAATCGCTGTGGCAGAACCCGTCATGTCGTGTTGCGAAGCGAAACATGACAGCTATTTCACCGCTACGAGCGAAACAGTACTGATAAGGATGCAACTATTATCAAATCTCGCTTAGTTTGAGCGAGACACAGCATATGCGAAACGCTTTCATACAACTGATAAGTTTTTTGAAGTTACATCGCTGCCAGCGAACGCGTCGGTGGACTAAAGGCGTTAGACTTAACCGGTCTAAAGTTCTCGTGAAGCTTAGGAGACCTCACTACAAAATGCATTTAACAATTGCAGAACTTTGGTTAGGTAGCGAAAGGTGAGATGAACTGGTTACAAGGCATGCATTAGCACTTCATGTGAAGTAGCGTACTATACCTATGCAGGTCCTTCCTAACCATATTTCATTTTGTTTTAGATGGCGACCTACGTTCCAATCACACTGGTGGGTAACAGTCTAGGCGAGCGCCATCGGTATCTTAACTCGTTGGTAAACGATGCTTACCAAAAGAAAGTACCCTTTCAGTCCATACAGGACTCCCCTGAACATTCAGCCGTGGATCGTCTGTTCAAGATAGACCTTGCGTCTAAACTTCGTCATACCGAGTATATCCTTTCCAATCTAAAAGATGATGACATGCTCTATGTCAGTAGAGCTCTCAAAAGCTCCTGGCTTTTAGAACCGATGTATAATGACGTCATGAACCCTGCGTATTTAGATAAATTACTGTATCCAGAGATGACAACAACGGCTGTAAACAAAATGAATAACTGGTTGCATGTTCATTTGAAAGACCCCAGTAGGTGTCTTGAGTTCTTTCGATATTATTCCGAGAAAAACTTTGATTTAGCCTTGAAATTTCTTTGGAATTGCCCCGAGAATGTCATTGCTGATACAACAGCGAGAATGTTAAAAAAGATAACGCCAAAACGTTTGAAGTTACTCTGTGAAAAGTGCCCACGAGCTGTCCGCATTTATTTTGATTTAATGCCGAAAGATAAAGATGTTATGTGCGAATATTCTCAACATGAAGGATATTATTACCGCTGTCTAACAAACCTTATAAATACGGATTCGAATTTGCTTCTAAACATCGCAGAAAAGTATTACAATTCTAATTGCTGCGACGCGTTTAGCCCTTCGATTACTCGTGTGATTATGAGCAAGCATAAAGACCGATATGTTAAGAAACCAGAACTATATACCGCTTGGTTCCTCCATATTCCAACGTTAGCTAAGTGTTTGAATAATGATGAAATTAAGGACATTGTTTTAAGACTTGCCAGAGCCGAGTATCTTGGAAGAAATTTCTTTTCGTATAAACGCGTAGAACCGTTTATCAAACAACTCAGTGAAAACGAAAGGAAAAATGTTCAAGAAATTAGTATTTGTGGATAAGTGTATCGGGGAAAAAATAAATGGCTGGCCATACGAACCTCCCTCGTCGCCATACTTGGAAGACGACTTCGAACAACATGTTTTTAAAGACAAAAAATATTCACTGTATTATAGTGATTATGAAATTATGAATGATTTGTTAATGATGGACTGTAGTTCGAGATGTATTAAGAAAAGAAAATTCGGAGGATGGTTAAAGTGCGCTCAAGAGGAAACGGGCTTAGACAAGCTTTTTAACAAATATAGATGCATTAATTTTAAAAATACGTTCATTGAGCTGGGTAAAAAAATACAAGCTGAGAGCTCGGTGCAAACGCGAGAGTACATGATGCTAGTATTAGTTAGCAAGACAGGCGGGCTTGTAGATAATGTGAAGGATCTTTTGGAGCTATTGGTTTCAAAACATAATAACGAAGCAGATAATTTCCGCGCAACCGTCGTAAGAAGTTTGGTGAAACGCGCAAAGGTCTGGCAACTGCCGAACAATCTCTGGCAGTTGCTTCTGAAATTTGCACACGGTCTCGGCTTAGAGGGAGAGAAGTCTGATGAAAACTGTGATGAAGGCCTACACGCTGTAGTACTTAGAAGTATTTTGTTATCCGAGGAATGCCCTCCTAAAATTTTTTCAGTATTTCTCGAACAGTTTTCTACTTTTGTTGAATACACCTTAAACAAAGACGAAAAACGCAAAGTTGCTGAGAAGCTGCCATTTATACTTCTGACGTCTGCGAAGGAACAAGCTAAGACAAATGAAGCGGTCATAAGATTGGAAGCATTAATGAAAGTATTGCACGATTACAATTTGAAGATCAGTAACGTTTCAGAAATTGTTCCCGTCATTTCAAAGCTTGCTCGTCAAGATTCTGAAGCTTGTGTTAATCTACTGATGCAGTTATACAACACACGGGTCGCAAGAAAAGATTTATTTCTAGAAAATTTCACTTTCTTGCAAAATAATGAGTCTTACTTGAATGTTCTGAGGCATGACTCTCAAATACTCATGGAAACAGATAAATTTGAAAAATTAACCAGTGAATTAATTGACCATGACCAATTCCTACGTAAATTGGGGATATACTTCTCAGAAAATCAAGGTTTAGCTAAAAAATATCTAAGTAAAATAGAAAAAGAAATGGAAAAAAATCCTCGTGCAGACCTTGCCCGATCATTTGCAATACTAGCTGGATCATCTCTTTTCAAAGAACTACAGGAAGTCGATAGTGTTGTTGACAAAACTGCAGAGCAGAAGCGTTTGGCTGTTGCGTTGAGAACTTACGGTCATTTAGCTTAGACCAAAATTAGATTTATTTGCTTTGGGATGGCGTGCAGCTGGTGTTAAAGCAGTGGCAAATCAAATATCTGTTTGTAGTACCAAAAAAGTCGAAGAACACATTAGACTGCTGTCGGATTGGCCGCGGGCATCTAGACTAACATTTTTGTTAGCAGAGAGAATTGACAAAGAAGCGGAAATTTTCTCATTTATTGCGCGTGTGAGGCCTACTGTTGCAATTAAGATTACCCTCCGACACCTGAAGCAACGAGGTAAATCATTTAATCCAGAAGTCTGGAAAATAGGCAAAGCTGTCCTGAAAAAAATTGAGTTGTCACTACCGAAATACGAACATATACTCGACAGACTTTTGCAACTAGATGATATAGATGACAGTCTCAAGGCCGATTATGGTGCAGTCATGTATATAGTGCTTGATAAAGTGTCCCGAGACAAAGCAACGGCAGTTTTGGTTATAATGGAAAATTATTTATCAAATGTGGATGAAAACTTAATTGTTGGCGTAATACAAGAATTCTTGGATAATGATCTGACAGCTGAAAAGGACCTGGATTCCAAATACGAGGATAATGAACGTACTTATTTGATTTTCCGGATGATCGGGAAGTATTTAATATTATGCAAAAGTGAAGGGATTCAAAGGCAAAAGAATGGAGACTATATGCGAGCCATTTTTGAACTACATGAAGACATTGTTTGGTAAAGTGGATTCGCGAAGTTTATTTTTGAATTACTGGAAAAACTTCATGTTTAATTTGAAATGTACGGATGCCTTTATAGATACGTCGTACGTTTCATGTTTACCTATGATGCAGCATATTGTAGAGTGGCTAAAAGGAGTTTTACCCATTGTAGAACATGTTGATATTTATATTGCAATGCATCTCATGATGTTATATTTTAAAGCGATCAGGCAAAGTGTGAAACAGAATCCGGTAATTTTCTCTAATAAAGAAGAGAGGAACGAAATTGGCGTAGAAATTGTTGGTGTGATATTTGGACAGTATATAGCTCACGAAATAGTACAATTGAAAACCGAATATTTTGAATCGATTGTGGAAATGTACTCAAAAAGTTTGATTGAGTATTTATCAGCTAGTTTCCATATCTGCAAAAGCTTTTGGCCTTTTGTGTCTGCTTTAATTAGAGGAATGTTAAAAGAAGAAGATAGTTCATCTCAGCTTTTAGCTGAAAAGGTTTACGTAGAATACAGCCATTCCCTGAAAGAATTAAAAGGAGACAAGATTTCAGATCTTTTCGAAATAATAGGAGACAAACAATTGAAATTCTTTATGAAAACAGATATGGAAAATATCTTCGTCGACTAGCCGACTACTTTTACGTATGTACATATATATAGAAAAGTATAAACAGTACAGTTATTAAATAAATTATATACACAAGAACAACATCGCAATTGAAATCTCATTTAAATATTATTTTACATGATGATGATATCCTTTTCTGTTATTATGATTACTTTATGAAACTGAACGATAGGTATTATACAATCGATTTAAGTGTCGTTATGGGACCTTTGCTAGGTTATGTGATATGTGACGTTAGTAATGCGTTAGTATCATCAACATATTAATCATGTTTGTGACAAGCTGCGTGCGCTCTTAGCTAAGCTTGTTATAATTAAAAATAAAGTCCCGTATTCAATTCGGCTATTATTATATAACACCCTAGACGAGTCGATTATCTCTTATGGCATCAGCAGTTATGGACGCACATTTAAAACTTACCTCGATAAAATTTATAATATACAACTAAGAATATTAAAAACAATTGTACCATATGAAATAAAAGAACGTTGTAGAGAAAACTATCATGACCTATTTGAGTATTGCAATGTTATCCCAATTCATTTAAAATTTAAATTTAATGTACTACTAGAGAACTATTTTAATAAAGACTTACAAATCTTGTTACGCCACAGAATAAATACACGTAGCCAAAATAACCCCAAATTATTAATACCTAAAACAACAAATTTTTATGGAAAGCGTACACTAAAATATATGATACCTTTTATTAATGAACTTCCAATTACACTAAAATCAAATATTAACGAGAAAAATATCAAGAATAAATTAAAACAACATTTCCTATATTTACCTACTTAATAAACATAATAAAATCGCCATCAACATCACTTTATATAATATTATACAAACAATTAAAAATATAAAAAAAGCGCGAACATATCTGACTTATTTGAATCATGCTGTATACTGCATGCGACCGGAGTAGATCCCAATCCGGTTCTCACTCAAAGTATTCTACGGCCTGCTGTCGTCATGCGACCGAATGTTGCATGCACTATTTATAAACTACCTACTACTTACTTCTTTTAAAAAATTGTGTAGTGGCTTTAATTTATTATATTACTAGCGACCCGCCCCGGCTTCGCACGTGTTATTATACATATAAACCTTCCTCTTGAATCACTCTATCTATTAAAAAAAACCGCATCAAAATCCGTTGCGTAGTTTCAAAGATTTAAGCATACAAAGGGACATAGGGACAGAGAAAGCGACTTTGTTTTATACTATGTAGTGATATGTATATTATCTAAATTGATGGCGATTTCAATGTTCGGAAAAACCAAAACTGGTTTATGAAACATTGTACACTGTTCACTTATATTGTAAATTGTTCTATGAATGAAATAAATAAATAAAATAAATAAATAATCAAATTGGCGAATTTCATCTCAAATATCGTGTGAATTGAAGATAACATCGTAAAAGTGATTAAAAAATGCAGTTTGTGTCTTCAAGTCTACCACGATTCTTTTTGGACGATAGTGTCTTGTGTCTCTTTTTATCAGGACCCTTGGTCCTTTTGCGCTTGTAGTCAACATGACAATAACATCTTTGCCTTAATAATTTTCAACTAAAATAAGCTAGGGTTACCCGTTTAGTTCACTGACGCGTTCGCCGGCGAAAGCGAATCGCTGTGAAACGCTGGCGATAGCGAGTCGCCTGCGGAACGTTAGTACACTGCAGGTTTTTTCGCCAACAAATGTCAATGTATCTGATATGAAAAGCAGTGTGCCGATACTCCAAAGAAAAAAAACTGATATATAAAACGGGGAAGCACTTTAATGGCAGACTATTTCTATCTCATTTCCGTAGTTCCTCAGATTTTTGCATCTCTTTTATATCCCCGTTTTGACATTTGTATCGGACTCTCTTCTCATAAATGGGAGTCTCGTCGTTTCTTAAAATGTAGTGATTACATTTTTTTGGTAGACAGCAAATATTATTTCGTGGACGGTGTGCATGTCATTTCAGGATTTGGTGTGGATCCACTTTCAGATTCTGAAGAGGTAGAATTGAATTGTTGCTGGCGTCGGTATTGAGGAGAAAGCGAGTCTGGGCATATATTTCTGGATAGCCTCGTATTGAATTTAAAAATAATTCATTATTTTTGCCGCCCATTCCATAATTCGACTAGGTAACTGTTCGTTGTCAAAGAAAAACACACTACGCGAATCGCTGTGGCAGAACCCGTCATGTCGTGTTGCGAAGCGAAACATGACAGCTATTTCGCCGCTACGAGCGAAACAGTACTGATAAGGATGCAACTATTATCAAATCTCGCTTAGTTTGAGCGAGACACAGCATATGCGAAACGCTTTCATACAACTGATAAGTTTTTTGAAGTTACATCGCTGCCAGCGAACGCGTCGGTGGACTAAAGGCGTTAGACTTAACCGGTCTAAAGTTCTCGTGAAGCTTAGGAGACCTCACTACAAAATGCATTTAACAATTGCAGAACTTTGGTTAGGTAGCGAAAGGTGAGATGAACTGGTTACAAGGCATGCATTAGCACTTCATATGAAGTAGCGTACTATACCTATGCAGGTCCTTCCTAACCATATTTCATTTTGTTTTAGATGGCGACCTACGTTCCAATCACACTGGTGGGTAACAGTCTAGGCGAGCGCCATCGGTATCTAAACTCGTTGGTAAACGATGCTTACCAAAAGAAAGTACCCTTTCAGTCCATACAGGACTCCCCTGAACATTCAGCCGTGGATCGTCTGTTCAAGATAGACCTTGCGTCTAAACTTCGTCATACAGAGTATATCCTTTCCAATCTAAAAGATGATGACATGCTCTATGTCAGTAGAGCTCTCAAAAGCTCCTGGCTTTTAGAACCGATGTATAATGACGTCATGAACCCTGCGTATTTAGACAAAGTACTGTATCCAGAGATGACTACAACGGCTGTAAACAAAATGAATAACTGGTTGCATGTTCATTTGAAAGACCCCATTAGGTGTCTTGAGTTCTTTCGATATTATTCCGAGAAAAACTTTGATTTAGCCTTGAAATTTCTTTGGAATTGCCCCGAGAATGTCATTGCTGATACAACAGCGAGAATGTTAAAAAAGATAACGCCAAAACGTTTGAAGTTACTCTGTGAAAAGTGCCCACGAGCTGTCCGCATTTATTTTGATTTAATGCCGAAAGATAAAGATGTTATGTGCGAATATTCTCAACATGAAGGTTATTATTACAGCTGTCTAACAAACCTTATAAATACGGATTCGAATTTGCTTCTAAACATCGCAGAAAAGTATTACAATTTTAACTGCTGCGGCGCGTTTAGCCCTTCTATTACTCGTGTGATTATGAGCCAGCATAAAGACCGATATGTTAAAAAACCTGAACTATATACCGCTTGGTTCCTCCATATTCCAACGTTAGCTAAGTGTTTGAATAATGATGAAATTAAGGACATTGTTTTAAGACTTGCCAGAGCCGAGTATCTTGGAAGAAATTTCTTTTCGTATAAACGCGTAGAACCGTTTATCAAACAGCTCAGTCAAAATGAAAGGAAATTGTTCAAGAAATTAGTATTTGTGGATAAGTGTATCGGCGACAAA
The DNA here is from genome assembly GCA_018467065.1 of Ephestia elutella. Lineage (NCBI taxonomy): Eukaryota > Metazoa > Arthropoda > Insecta > Lepidoptera > Pyralidae > Ephestia > Ephestia elutella. Next base: position 11,556,092 of record CM031594.1, on the reverse strand, counting down.
ATAAAAGGCTGGCCATACGAACCTCCCTCATCGCCATACTCGGAAGAGGACTTTGAACAGCACGTTTTTCAAGACAAAAAATATTCACTGTTAATGATGGATTGTAGTCCAAGATGTATTAAGAAAAGAAAATGCAGAGGGTGGTTTCAGTGCGCTCAAGAAGAAACCGTTTTAGACAAGCTTTTCAACAAATATAGATGCATTAATTTTAAAAACACGTTCATTGAGCTAGGTAAAAAAATACTAGCTGAGAGCTCGGTTCAAATGAGAGAGTTCATGATGCTAGTATTAGTTAGCAAGACAGGCGGGCTTGTAGATAATGTGAAGGATCTTTTGGAGCTGTTGGTTTCGAAACATAAAAACGAAGCAGATAATTTCCGAGCAACCGTCGTTAGAAGTTTGGTGAAACGCGCAAAGGTCTGGCAACTGCCAAACGATCTTTGGCAGTTGCTTCTGAAATTTGCACACGGTCTCGGCTTACAGGGAGAGAAGTCTGATGAAAACTGTGATGAAGGCCTACACGCTGTAGTACTTAGAAGTATTTTGTTATCCGAGGAATGCCCACCTAAAGTTTTTTCTGTATTTCTCGAACAGTTTTCTACTTTTGCTGAATATACCTTGAACAAAGACGAAAAACGCAAAGTTGCTGAGAAGCTGCCATTTATACTTCTGGCGTCTGCGAAGGAACAAGCTAAGACAAATGAAGCGGTCATAAGATTGGAAGCATTAATGAAAGTATTGCATGATTACAATTTGAAGATCAATAACTTTTCAGAAATTGTTCCGGTCATTTCAAAGCTTGCTCGTCAAGATTCTGAAGCTTGTGTTAATCTACTGACGCAGTTATACAACGAACGGGTCGCAAGGAAAGATTTATTTCAAGAAAATTTCACTTTCTTGCAAAATAATGAGTCTTACTTGAATGTTCTGAGGCATGACTCTCAGATACTCATGGAAACAGATAAATTTGAAAAATTAACCAGTGACATAATTGACCATGACCAATTCCTACGCAAATTGGGAATATACTTCTCAGAAAATCAAGGTTTAACTAAAAAATATCTAAGTAAAATAGAAAAAGAAATGAGAAAAAATCCTCGTACAGACCTTGCCCGATCATTTGCAATACTAGCTGTATCATCTCTTTTCAAAGAACTACAGGAAGTCGATAGTGTTGCTGACAAAACTGCAGAGCAGAAGCGTTTGGCTGTTGCGTTGAGAACTTACGGTCATTTAGCTAGACCAAAATTAGATTTATTTGCTTTGGGATGGCGTGCAGCTGGTGTTAAAGCAGTGGCAAATCAAATATCTGTTTGTAGTAATAAAAAAGTCGAAGAACACATTAGACTGCTGTCGGATTGGCCGCGGGCATCTAGACTAACATTTTTGTTAGCAGAGAGAATTGACAAAGAAGCGGAAATTTTATCATTAATTGCGCGTGTAAGGCCTACTGTTGCAATTAAGATTACCCTCCGACACCTGAAGCAACGAGGTAAATCATTTAATCCAGAAGTCTGGAAAATAGGCAAAGCTGTCCTGAAAAAAATTGAGTTGTCACTACCGAAATACGAACATATACTCGAAAGACTTTTGCAACTAGATGATATAGATGACAGTCTCAAGGCCGATTATGGTGCAGCCATGTATAGAGTGCTTGACAAAGTGTCCCGAAACAAAGCAACGGCAGTTTTGGTTATAATGGAAGATTATTTTTCGAATGTGGATGAAAACTTAATTGTTGGCGTAATACAAGAATTCTTGGATAATGATCTGACTGCTGAAAAGGACCTGTATTCCAAATACGAGAATAATAAACGTACTTATTTGATTTTCCGGATGATCGGGAAGTATTTAATGTTATGCAAAAGTGAAGAGATTCAAATACAAAGAATGGAGACTATATGTAAGCCATTTTTGAACTACATGAAGACATTGTTTGGTAAAGTGGATTCACGAAGTTTATTTTTGAATTACTGGAAAAACTTCATGTTTAATTTAAAATGTACGGATGCCTTTATAGACACGTCGTACGTTTCATGTTTACCTATGATGGAGCATATTGTAGAGTGGCTAAAAGGAGTTTTACCCATTGTAGAAAATGTTGATATTTATATTGCAATGCATCTCATGATGTTATATTTTAAAGCGATCAGGCAAAGTGTGAAACAGAATCCGGTAATTTTCTCTAATAAAGAAAAGAGGAACGAAATTGGCGTAGAAATTGTTGGTGTGATATTTGGACAGTATATAGCTCACGAAATAGTACAATTGAAAACCGAATATTTTGAATCGATTGTGGAAATATACTCGAAAATTCTGATTGACTATTTATCAGTTAGTTTCCATATCTGCAAAAGCTTTTGGCCTTTTGTGTCTGCTTTAATTAGAGGAATGTTGAAAGAACAAGATAGTTCATCTCAGCTTTTGGCTGAAAAGGTTTTCATCAAATACAAAGACTCCTTTAAGGAATTAAAAGGAGACACGACTTCAGATCTTTTCAAAGGAATTGAAGACAAACAATTGAAATTCTTTATGAAAACAGATATGGAAAATATCTTCGTCGACTAGCCGTTATTTACTTTGATGTTTGTACATGTATAGAAAAGAACAGTACAGTTATTAAATAATTATATATACAAGAACAAACAACATCACAGTTGAAATCTCATTTAAATATTATTTTACATGATGATGATATCCTTTCTCTGTTATTATGATTACTTTATGAAACTGAACGATAGGTATTATACAATCGATTTAGTGTCGTTAGTATCATCAAATTGGCGAATTTCATCTCCATTATCATGTGAATTGAAGATAAAATCGTAAAGGTGATTAAAACATGCATTTTGTATCTTCAAGTCTACCACGCTTTTTTTTGAACGAGAGTGTTCTGTGTTTCTTTTTATCAGGACCCTTGGTCCTTTTGCGCTTGTAGTCAACATGACAATAACATATTTGCCTTAATAATTTTCAACTAACATACTTAAGCTAGGGAAGTTTTGAACATAAGTTTCGATGATCGCTCCTTTGCCCAGGCCTCCTTACCCATTAAGTTTGGAGGCTTAGGAATTCGCAAAATTTCTAGTGTTGCCTTGCCGGCTTTTTTGTCCTCTGTGCATAGTATAGCTAGGGATACACTTACTTAACCGGTCTAAAGTTCTCGTGAAGCTTAGGAGATCTCATTACAAAATGCATTTAATAACCTGCAGAACTTTGGTTAGGTAGCGAAAGGTGAGATGAACTGGTTACATGGCATGCATTAGCACTTCATATGAAGTAGCGTACTATACCTATGCAGGTCCTTCCTAACCATATTTCATTTTGTTTTAGATGGCGACCTACGTTCCAATCACACTGGTGGGTAAAAGTCTAGGCGAGCGCCATCGGTATCTAAACTCGTTGGTAAACGATGCTTACCAAAAGAAAGTACCCTTTCAGTCCATACAGGACTCCCCTGAACATTCAGCCGTGGATCGTCTGTTCAAGATAGACCTTGCGTCTAAACTTCGTCATACCGAGTATATCCTTTCCAATCTAAAAGACGATGACATGCTCTATGTTAGTAGAGCTCTCAAAAGCTCCTGGCTTTTAGAACCGATGTATAATGACGTCATGAACCCTGCGTATTTAGCCAAAGTACTGTATCTAGAGATGACTACAAAGGCTGTAAACAAAATGAATAACTGGTTGCATGTTCATTTGAAAGACCCCAGTAGGTGTCTTGAGTTCTTTCAATATTATTCCGAGAAAAACTTTGATTTAGCCTTGAAATTTCTTTGGAATTGCCCCGAGGATGTAATTGCTGATACAACAGCGAAAATGTTAAAAAAGATAACGCCAAAACGTTTAAAGTTACTCTGTGAAAAGTGTCCGCGAGCTGTCCGCATTTATTTCGATTTAATTCCAAAGGACATCGAAGTTATTGGCGAATATTCTGATCATGAAGAGTATTATTACCGCTGTCTAACAAACCTTATTAATACGGATTCTGATTTACTTCTCAACATCGCGGAAAAGTATTTCAACTCTGATTGCTGCGAACCGTTTAGCTCTTCGATTACTCGTGTGATTATGAGTAAACATAAGGACCGATATATTAAGAAACCTGAACTGTATGCGGCTTATCTCCTCCACACACCAACATTAGCTAAATGTTTGAATAATGATGAAATTAAGGACATTGTTTTAAGACTTGCGAGAGCCGAGTATCTTGGAAGAAATTTCTTTTCGTATAAACGCGTAGAACCGTTTATCAAACAACTCAGTCAAAATGAACGGGAAATGTTTAAGAAATTAGTATTTGTGGATAAGTGTATCGGCAACAAAATAAAAGACTGGCCATACGAACCGCCGTCATCGCCATGCGCGGAACAGGACTTTAAACAGGATGTTTTTAAAGACAAAAAATATTTACTGCATTACCAAGATTATAGCGCGGATGATTTAATGATGGCGGAATGTGCTATGACTGGATTCGGAAGATGGGCAACGTTCCAAGAGGAAACACTTTTAGACCAGCTTTTCAACAAATATAGATGCATTAATTTTAAAAACACATTCATTGATCTGGGTAAAAAAATACAAGCTGAGACCTCAGTTCAAACGCGAGAGTACATGATGCTAGTATTAGTCAGCAAGACTGGTGGGCTTGTAGATAATGTGAAGGATCTTTTGGAGTTGTTGGTTTCGAAACATAATAACGAAGCAGATAATTTCCGCGCAACCGTCGTAAGAAGTTTGGTGAAACGCGCAAAAGTCTGGCAACTGCCGACCGATCTCTGGCAATTGCTTCTGAAATTTGCACACGGACTCGGCTTAGATGGCGAGAAGTCTGATGAAAACTGTATTGAGGGCCTACACGCTGTAGTAATAAGAAGTATTTTGTTAGCTGAGGAATGCCCTCCTAAAGTTTTTTCTGTATTTCTCGAACAGTTTTCTACTTTTGCTGAATATAACTTAAACAAAGATGAAAAACGCAAAGTTGCTGAGAAGCTGCCATTTATACTTCTGACGTCTGCGAAGGAACAAGCTAAGACAAATAAAGCGGTCATAAGATTGGAAGCATTAATGAAAGTATTGCACGATTACAACTTAAAGATCAATGACTTTCCAGAAGTTGTTCCGGTCATTTCAATGCTTGTTGGTCAAGATTCTAAAGCTTGTGAGGATCTACTGTCTCAGGTATACAACGCACGAATCGCAAGAAAAGATTTGTTTCTAGAAAACTTTATTTTCTCGCAGGGCAATGAGTCTTACTTGAATGTTCTGAGGCATGACTCTCAGATACTCATGGAAACAGATAAATTTGAAAAATTAACCAGTGAATTAATTGACCATGACCAATTCCTACGCAAATTAGGTATATACTTCTCAGAAAATCAAGGTTTAGCTAAAAAATATCTTAGTAAAATAGAAAAAGAAATGGCAAAAAATCCTCGTGCAGACCTTGCCCGATCGTTCGCAATACTAGCTGGGTCATCTCTTTCCGAAGAACTACAGGAAGTCGATAGTGTAGCTGACAAAACTGCAGAGCAGAAGCGTTTGGCTGTTGCCTTGAGAACTTACGGTCATTTAGCTAGACCAAAACTAGATTTGCTTGCTTTGGGATGGCGTGCAGCTGGAGTTAAAGCAGTGGCAAATCAAATATCTGTTTGTAGTGCCAAAAAAGTCGAAGAACACATGAGACTGCTGTCGGATTGGCCACGTGCATTTAGACTAACATTTTTGTTAGCAGAGAGAATTGACAAAGAAGTGGAAATTGTCACATTGATTGCGCGCGTGAGGCCTACTGTTGCAATTAAGATTACCCTCCGACACCTGAAGCAACGAGGTAAATTATTTTATCCAGAAATCTGGGAAATAGGCAAAGCTGCCCTGAAAAAAATTGAGTTATCACTACCGAAATACGAACATCTACTCGATAGACTTTTGGAACTAGATGATGTACCTGTAAACCTCAAGGCTGATTATGGAACAGCAATGTATCGAGTGTTCGATAAAATATCTCCAAACAAAGCAACGGCAGTTTTGATTAGAATGGAAGATTATTTTTCAAATGCAGATGAAAACTTCATTATTGATGTAATACAAGAATTTTTGAATAATGATCTGACTGCTGAAAAGGACCAGGACTTCGAATATGAGTATTATGAACGTACTTATTTGATTTTACGAATGATTGGGAAGTATTTAATGTTGTGCAAAAGTGAAGAGATTCAAACGCAAAGATTGGAGACTATATGTAAGCCATTTTTGAACTACATGAAGACATTGTTTGGTAAAGTGGATTCACGAAGTTTATTTTTGAATTACTGGAAAAACTTCATGTTTAATTTGAAATGTACGGATGCCTTTATAGATACGTCGTACGTTTCATGTTTACCTGTGATGCAGCATATTGTAGAGTGGCTAAAGGGAGTTTTACCTATTGTAGAACATGTTGATATCTATATTGCAATGCATCTTATAATATTATATGTTAAAGCGATGAGGCAAAGTGTGAAACAGAATCCGGTGATTTTCTCTAATAAAGAAAAGAGGAACGAAATTGGCGTAGAAATTCTTGGTGTGATATTTGGCCAGTATATAGCTCACGAAATAGTACAATTGAAAACCGAATATTTTGAATCGATTGTGGAAATATACTCGAAAATTCTAATTGAGTATTTATCAGCTAGTTTCCATATCTGCAAAAGCTTTTGGCCTTTTGTGTCTGCTTTACTTAGAGGAATGTTAAAAGAAAAAGATTGTTCATCTCAGCTTTTGGCTGAAAAGGTTTTCGTCAAATACAGATTCAATTTCAAGGAATCAAAAGGAGACAAGACTTCAGATCTTTTCAAAGGAATTGAAGACAAACAATTGAACTTCTTTATGAAAACAGATATGGAAAATATATTCGCCGATTAGCAGTTTTACATATAAAAGATACTGTACTGTACAGTAAATATATCACAATAATGAACAACATCACAGTTGACAAAAAAACCTCACTGAAATATGTAATGTTTGAGTAGATCTACATAATTGATTCATCTTATGATGATAAAAACAATAATTTATATCCAATATCCAGCGTTATTACTTTATTTAAGGCTGCATTTGATTTAAATGTCATTAGATTCTGAACGTTATCTACAATGTCGCGAACAGAAGATAAAATCCTAAAGGTGATCACAAAATTCAGTTTGAGTCTTTGTCTGCCACGCTTAATTTTGGTTTCAGCCTTGGTTCTTTTGTGCATGTGGTCAACATAACAATAATATCTTTGCAATACAATCTTCATCTAACAAAAGCTGCTAGTCTTACTTAACCGGTGTCAGTTATCGTGAAGCTCATTATAAAATGCATTTCAACAATCTGCAGAACTTTGATTAGGCAGGGTGTGTGAAATTGATGACCGATCTCAAGCTTGTCATGCATTACCACTTTATAGTAGTAGTTTAGGTACTACCTATGCAGGTCCTTTTAAAACATATTTCTTTTTGTTTTCAGATGGCGACCTACGTTCCAATCACCCTGGTGGGTAACAGTCTAGGCGAGCGCCATCGGTATCTAAACTCGTTGGTAAACGATGCTTACCAAAAGAATGTACCCTTTCAGTCCATACAGCACTCACCTGAACATTCAGCCGTGGATCGTCTGTTCAAGATAGACCTTGCGTCTAAACTTCGTCATACCGAGTATATCCTTTCCAATCTAAAAGATGATGACATGCTCTATGTCAGCAGAGCTCTTCAAAGCTCCTGGCTTTTAGAACCGATGTATAATGACGTCATGAACCCTGCGTATTTAGACAAAGTACTGTATCCAGAGATGATTACAACGGCTGTGAACAAAATGAATAACTGGCTTCATGTTCATTTGAAAGACCCCAGTAGGTGTCTTGAGTTCTTTCGATATTATTCCGAAAAAAACTTTGATTTGGCTTTGAAATTTCTTTGGAATTGTCCTGAAGACGTGATTGCTGATACGATAGCGAGGGCTTTTCAAAAGATAACGCCAAAACGTTTAAAGTTACTCTGTGAAAAGTGTCCGCGAGCTGTGCGCATGTATTATTATGAATTTATGCCAAAGAAAAAAGATATCTCGTACCTTGATTGGCATTATGAAAGTAAATACTTCAGCAGTCTTACAAATCTCATAAATACCGATTCTGACTTGCTTTTAGACATTGCAGAAAAATATTATAACTCTAATCGTTGTAGTCCCTTTAGCTCCAGGATTACACAAGTGATCATGAGTAAACATAAGGACCGATACGTTAAGAAACCTGAACTGTATGCGGCTTGGCTTCTCCACACTCCAACATTAGCTAAATATCTGCATAATGAAGAAATTAAAGATATTGTTTTAAGACTTGCCAGGGCCGAGTATCTTGGCACAGATTTCTTTTCGTATAAACGCGTGGAACCATTTATCAAACAACTTACTCGAGACGAAAGGGAATCCTTCAAGAAATTGGTATTTGTTGATAAGATTATCGGAGACAAAGTAAAAGACTGGCCGTACACACCTCCGTCGTCGCCATATCCGGAGAGACGTTTCGAGCGACATGTTTTTGAGGACAATAAATATGAAAGGCATGGCTTTTATGATTACGATGCTGATATGATGCCTTGTGGTTATAGTGGTGGTGGTTTTCGTAGGAAATTAATGACAAGGTGTATAAAAGGGCACCAAGAGGAAACATTATTAGACAAGCTATTCAACAAATATAGGTACATAAATTTTAAAGATACATTTATAGAGCTAAGTAAGCGGATACCAGCTGAGAGTTTGATACAGACGCGAGAGCACATGATGCTAGTATTAGTTAGCAAGACAGGCGGGATAGCGGATAACGTGAGGGATCTTTTGAAACTACTGGTTTCGAGACACAATAACGAAGCTGATAATTTTCGTGCAACTATCGTACGAAGTTTGGTGAAAAGAGCTAAAGTATGGCAGCTACCGAACGATCTATGGCAGCTGCTGCTGAAATTCGCACACGGACTCGGCTTAGATGGTGAGAAGTCCGACGAAAGATGTTTTGAGGGTCTACACGCTGTAGTACTTAGAAATATTTTGTTAGCCAAGGAATGCTCCCCTAAAGTTTTTTCTGCATTTCTCGACCAGTTCTCAACTTTTGCTGAATATAGCTTAAATGAAGAAGAGAAACGTAAAGTTGCCGACAAGCTGCCATCGATGCTTATAGCATCCGCGAGGGAACAAGCTAAGACCAGTGAAGCGGTCATAAGACTAGAAGCATTAATGAAAGTATTGAACGATTATAGTTTGAAGATCAAAAATTATCCAGAAACTGTTCCGGTTATTTCAATGCTTGCTCGTAAAGAATCTGTAGCTTGTGAGGGGCTACTGAGGCAATTATACAATGCACGAATCGCAAGAAAAGATTTGTTTCGGGAAAACTTTACATTCTTGCAGAGCAATGAGTCTTACTTGAATGTTCTGAGGCATGACTCCCAGATACTCATGGAAACAGAGAAATTTGAAAAACAAGTAGGTGAAAACATTGACCACGACCAATTTTTCCGCAAATTAGCAATATACTTCTCGGAAAATCAAGGTTTATCTGAAAAATATTTAAATAAAATAGAAAAAGAAATGTCTAAAAATCCTCGTGGAGATCTAGTCCGGTCTTTCGCGATACTAGCTGGATCGTCTCTTTTCAAAGAACTACAAGATGTCGATAAAGTTGCTGAAAAAACTGCGGAACAGAAGCGTTTGGCTGTTGCCTTAAGAACATACGGACATTTAGCTAGACCGAAATTAGACTTGATTGCCGTTGGATGGCGTAAAGCTGGGGTTAAAGCAGTGGCAAATCAAATATCTATTTGCAGTACTAATCAAGTTGAAGACAACCTGAGAGTGCTGTTGGATTGGCGACGTGCATCTAGACTTACATTTTTGTTAGCAGAGAGAATTGACAAAGAAGTGGAAATTCTGGAATCGATTGCGCGCGTGAGGCCAACTGTTGCAATCAAGCTTACCTTCCAACACTTGAAGCAAAAGGGTGAGGGATTTAAGCCTAAAGTTTGGGAAACAGGAAAAGCTGCTTTAGAAAACAGGGATCTATCACATCCGAAGTATGTGCACCTACGAGATACGATTTCGAAACTAAATAAGACACCAGAAAGTATCAGGGGCGATTATGGCGCAGCTGTGTATAAAGTGTTCCAAAAAGTCTCCCGAGGTGAAGGAATGCGAATATTAGAAGAAATCGAAGATTATTTGTCAACAGCAGATGAACAATTCATTAGTGATGTAATACATAAATTCTTAGATAATGAAATGACCTTTGAAAATACTCAAACATCCGAATACCAGGATAATATTCGTGCATATCTGGTATTACGAATGATTGGAAAGTATTTAATGCTATGCAAAAGTGAAGAAATTCAAAAGCAAAGAATGGAGACTGTTAGTAAGCCATTTTTGAGTCGCATGAAGACATTCTTCGGTAAAAAAGACGACGTGATTTCAAAATTAAAGGTTTTAAATTATTGGAATAACTTCATGTTTAATTTAAAATGTACAGATGTGTTTATGGATACCTCATATATCTCATTTTTACCCGTAATGGAGCATATTATAGCATGGATAAAAGATACTATGTCCATCGTAGAACATGTTGATATTTATGTTAATATGCACCTAATTATGTTGTATTTTAAAGCAATCAGGCAAAGTGTGAAACACAATCCAGAAATTTTCGCCAATAAAGAGGTGAGGAATGAAATTGGAGTAGAAATAGTTGGCGTAATATTTGGAAAGTACATCGCTCATGAAATCGTACAATTGAAAACAGAATATTTCGAATCTATTGTGGAAATCTATGCCAAAGTGCTGAATGATTATTTATCAAATGTTTTCCATAATCATATGAGCAAGTGGGAGCTTGTGTCCGCTTTAATTAGGGGAATGTTGGAAGAACATGATAGTACGGCTCGACTCTTGGCCGAAAAGGTATACAAAATGTATTGGCATTTAATAAAAGATATCAAAGGTAATAAGACTCTGGGTATTTTGGAAGGAATAGAAGATAAACAATTGAAATTCTTTATGAATGCCGACTTGCAAGAAATCTTCGTAGAGTAAAGGTTAAAAAACTCCTCATTTTCTGAATTTTGCTAAATAATGGCCATGACAAAATAAAGACATCACGCAATCACGATCTATTTTCTGTTCTGTGATATTTTCAGGCAATTAAACTATATTTTATTACTTAGATCGCTCGATCTTGTAGCGATATTAATGCAAAAATCGTTGTGTGATATGATTGTTCAGTTTCGTGCATAAATTATATGACTAATTTAACCTTCTAGTACAGTAATTATAAATTATAATTGACCCATGAGATGTAAGTTCAAGCGTAGAAGTAGTTATAGGATAGGTTGTATGACGGCCTTTTTGTTTGTAATGCTTGTAGGCTTATAAAAGATTATTTTTACGCTGTTAAAAAAACACTAATCGTTTTAATATAAGTATTGTTACATTTTACGTTTTATTTTTCTTAATGCAGAGTATAAAATATAGAATTTAGTTGTATAAGAATTTGCCTAGCATTTAACCAACTCAAAGTTGGTAACCAACTCAACACAAATTGTACACGGTAATATTATAAGCTAAAAAAATGTATCTTCCTTTATTCGTGATTAATCATTTACAAAACAAAAATTATTATAATTTCAACCAAATTACTTAAAGATAAATTAAAGAAAGTTTAAATTCGCCGCCCCCGAAATCTGTTGCCCTGGTCGCAAGTGTGGGGCTACTTCCATCACTATACTAACTGTAACAAAAAAAAAATAAAGGCTGGATTGCACGTTGCAACATATAGAAGTTATTGTAAAAGTTTGTGTCAAATTTAACAGTCCACAGTAACGCTGACTTTGACATTTATATAGCTATTTATTTTGTATGTTAATTTTGTATGCCAAATGGCGCAGCATAGAGCACTTATTCTTGTATCCCACACACCTTGTGACCTTGTATACTACCTATGTCTGACGAAATAAATGATTGATTGACATTTTCAACTGGAACTCATAATTTGCCTAACCGGTACCTACTTTATTTCGATTTTTGTTACTGTCCATAGTGAGATTGTGCGATCCAGCGTAAGGCCCAGCGCCCACCGGGAAAGGCGTGGCGAAGACACTGATAAGTTAACAATTTAAATTAAATCCTTATAACTACACCATAAGATTCGCAGTCGCCCTTTTTTCATTTATATGCCATGATATTTTCAATCTTTGATATATAAATTGGGGATTAATTTAATTTGTTAATTCTCAGAATCTTCGCCGCTCCTATCCCGAGCTCTGGGCCTTAGTAGGTTTTTAAAAGGTGTCGTTATTAATTGAAAAATTAAAGAACATTTTATGCAACGTTTTATTACAAGATAACTTACATCAAGCAGTTAAATTAATAACAAAATAATACAACATACAATATGTGTGTAGGTGACAAATATATCCATGCCTTGTTACATTTTAATTATAACTTTATTAATAAAGATGTTTTTTTCTATGCTTAAACTAAATAGCGTCGTAATCAATAAAAAATAGTTTTAATTACATAGATTTAGAATAATTGCCTAATAGCTTGACTTTGTTAGCTTCAGAGTAAGAGGACTATCCAAATAAAAAAATCAATCGGAATATTGATAGATTTCGGATTAATAATAAAATTAAATGCTTCTCTTTGGTTGTACATGGTATTTATAGAACTGACGGTATTTAGTAAGAGCATAGTTTATCAAACCCTTTTATTATATTCGTTTTCAGTTAAAAGTTAAATGTTATCAACCTGCTTTATGCTTTAGATTTGTAATTTGTTTTTTTTTCTATTTTCTATAATAATGTTGAAATTTACAACTATTTTAGTTAAGTTTTGCTATAATAAAGATTTATATGCTTATGACTGTATATATTTTTGTTTTATTTCATCCGAAAAGAATCTTTTAAAATCTCTTTAAAAGATTTCAATAATATTTTTATGGTACTGTACATATTTTCAAATGACTGTTTCAGAGTCATATAATTTTGAAATTTGCGAATTTTTGTTATGACATGAACAGAATACAAAAATAGGCTCTATAATAGAAAATATATAAAGTAGTGCCCGCGACATACAGACTTTAACCCTTAATTTTTGAAAAAAATGTTGCCTATGTTTGACCCTGGGGTCTTTAACTATATCCATACCAAATTTCATCAAAATCGGTGTAACGGTTTAGCCGGGAAAGCGTAACAGACAGACTTTCGCATTTATAATATTAGTATGAATATGCCTATATAAATTTTCATGGAAATTGTGGAACCCAACTAATGTATGATCTAGAAAATCCATATATTTTAATTGCATGGATAAGGCTCTACGAAGAATATATACATTTAATGTGAACTAGTCGGTTAGTGATATTTCTGTCATGACCATAATAAATACGAACCGACCGAGTTTATAGTGATAAATGCTTTAGACAAACTTACAATGCATCATAACTGCATTAAGAATCAAATGAGTTAAATTTAACTGTAAAATAAATATTCTTAAATGTTCACATTACATAAAAAAAATTATGTTAAAAGAAATCACTAAATTTCATACAACTTATAATAAAAAAACATAAGTGTACATACACGCAAATTTAAAAAAATAAACTACTTACTGACCATTTTGACGTTCACACTGATTTTCAAACATAAACAAAAATAAATAAAAAACAAAAACGAGTTGAATAAACAAATAAGCAAAACTATCAATCCTATAAATAAACTAAAAATTAAAACAATATCATTTATACAAAGGAAAATTGCCTTAAATTTCAACTAAGAATCAATTGATGAGAATCAAAAACATCAACACATTTTTTATCACATATATTTATCATTTTAAGAACTTATATAACATTTCTACAAAAAGATATTTATGACAGAAATACCTCCAACCTATACCCAATAGCCATGAGTTGTCAATACTACATTGAGGGCTATCGCGTTCAAATATTCCACCAGATGACAGCATTGACGAGTCGACAGACAGCTGTCAGATGGTACAACGCTGTCAATGTCAATATGTCAAATTCAAATGACAGTAATGTACCATTGACATGACCATACACGCCAGTGGGAAGCACTAGCGTAAGGGGTAAATAGATTATTTTGACATTGACAAGTCTTTCAAAGCATGACATTGACTTGTGCGCCAAAGAAACGAGTCGTTTGTTTACCGCGTTTGCTGGTGCTGCCATCTGGCGTAATATCCTATTATGAACATAAAGGCCCATTTAGACGGTGTAAGTTTCTTGCCTTCTTCTTAATTTTATTAATTTACAAATTTGACATTTCATATAAATATTCAATGTATATTCGTCCACATACAGTCATTTAATTGTAAGACATATGTTGTAAAGTGACGTCTTTGGAGAAAATGCAGCAGTGGAGTTTGTTGCGCCGCCTCTTCTCCACTTGCGATTTGGAGGCGGTGGTAACCTTAGCTTTAAGTAATTTTATGACGTCAACTAACTAAAAAACAAGAAGTGCTATTATTAAGCCTATATAAATAAAAATAACTGACTTTGCCTGTTGCATACAATTATATTCAAACAAGTAAATACTTGCGAGGTCTAAACAACAGTTGCTTGCAATTCATAGTCAATTGTTGCACTGCAATTATTGCTCTTGTATATGTACAAGAAGCTTGCACCGTCTACATTGGCCTTTATTCTATCTCTGTCACTCGCATTGAATAAAACAAATAATAGTACTGTTATTCGAATTGTAGATTAATTTCGATACATTGACTTGAATTCAGGGCAAGTTACCGGTTGGTACCAGTATCGAATTCTCACATAAAATGACGGTATCAAGCCCTGCTTGAATTTCAAGCTTTTCAAGCTTATTTTCGCTATTATTGCTTTTATTTTCGGGTCAAATCTTGCAAGCTAAATTGGACTTCCTTCCGCTTGTCTTAGAGTTGAAATTTTACACGTGTTTTCAGATCCGATAACAATGCATCATTATAAGCATGAGTTGATGTTAATTTTAACTTGACACCTTTAAGCGTTCCAGAGAAAATAAGTTTGACAGACAGACGGACAACAAAGTGATCGTATAAGGGTTCCGTTTTTCCCTTTTGAGATACGGAACCCTAAAAAATGTGTGAACGAGACAGCAACACTTTCCTATGCGAGCGACAAGGATAGACGACCATTAACGTTTATGCCATTGTTACAAGCCAGCATCTAAACTAGTATTTCCTAACTTCGAGCTATCGACAATAATTTACAAACACTATTTCTCTTTATTTAACGCCTCGATAAACTCTTCCAATCTCTCTTGCACTTGTCTGACTCGTTCTGGAAAAGAAAACATTATTAAATTATGTAAAAATGTGTTTGTTTGTTTGTAATGACTTTATTGCAAACCTGCACATTGGCAGACTGTTTAGTTTACTAATGTGTATACGGCTACTGCCACTAGATGGCGGTAGTCGTAAAAGTCATGTCAGATGCCTCTAGGCTACTTGAATAAAATCTGACACCAGTGTTAGTAATAACACACTCGATAAGAAGAAGATTGCACAAATAACATAATTATCATGAAGGTAGAAATGGCAATGGCGGACTTATTCCATGATCCCTATTTTCCATGGAAATTTTGGGAAATCCTCTTAGTGCTCCCCTACACTCCAAATGCCAAATTTCATCTTACTACGTCCAGTAGTTTTGGCTGTGCGTTGTCTGTCAGTCAGACAGTAACGGAAGAATCCTACAAATATTATAAATGCGAAAGTTTGGATGTGAGTTTGTGAGGATGTGTGTTACTCAATCACGCAAAATCTACTGGACAGATTTCGATGAAATTTGGTATACGGATAGAAAAAATACCGGGAATAGCACATAGGGTACTTTTATCCCGAAATATCCACAGGAGCGAAGCCCCGGGGCTTGGCTAGTTATATATATATTGATATGAAGTATTTTTTTTTTATTAGTGGTTTATACTTACTTAATTCCTCTGCTAACTCCACTCGCCTTCCTGACAATAACTTCTTCTTGATTTCGGGTTCCGCAGACATCTGAAAATCACATCAAATGTTATAATTAGAAAAAGTCCTTATTACTGTAACTTTAAGGTCGTGAATTGAACTGACGGTCAAAAGCATATCTTTATTTTTTCTAACTAGGTACTTCTAAAATTCACTTTTCAATATACATCGTAATATTCACTTATTCATTCACTACGCAGTAATCTCTTATTCATTTATCCATTCGCTTTCCAGAATTATCTTTCCCCAAAACATGACTGGTAGTGTCACGCGGTTGTGCTACGGGTTAGAAATGATTCATTCATCTATTCACTCGTTCATTCATTCCGCAACATTTTCTCTTAAATAGATGGCCAGTCCCGCTGAAAAAGTGTCTAAAACAAAACTTTAATCGGTTAAAGTTCATGGCCAGTCTAGTTTCACCCCTATGTGCATGCTGAATAAGAGCTAGATTTAAGTAAAATTTCTTACGTAACGTTATTTTATATAACCACGTTCAGACATTTTTGTATCGACATTACTTAGATAGATAAATAAAATTATTCTCAACCAGCAAAGTTTTTTCGCGACATTGCTCTGCATGCCAGAACATTACCACTTCACAGCATTCAATACTTCACTCGTTCATTCATCATTAAATGTCGCAACATTCTGTCATTCATTCACATTTCACTCATTCACTTCGCAGCATTCTCTCTTTCATTCATTTACTATGAAGTGAATGAATGAAAGAGAGAATTTAGCATTTAGCATTATCTCTTTCATTCATTCACTTCATAGTATTCTCTCTTTCATTCATTCACTTCATAGCATTCTCTCTTTCATTCATTCACTTCATAGCACTTCATAGCATTATCTCTTTCATTCATTCACTTCATTGCATTCTCTCTTTCATTCATTCACTTCATAGCATTCTCTCTTTCATTCATTCACTTCATAGCATTCTCTCTTTCATTCATTCACTTCATAGCATTCTCTTTCATTCATTCACTTCATAGCATTATCTCTTTCATTCATTCACTTCATAGCATTCTCTCTTTCATTCATTCACTTCATAGCATTCTCTCTTTCATTCATTCACTTCATAGCATTCTCTCTTTCATTCATTCACTTCATAGCATTCTCTCTTTCATTCATTCACTTCATAGCATTCTCTCTTTCGTTCATCCATTCACTTACCATATACCTTATTTTTATGCCCGCTCCCAACCTAGAAACCTACTACAAAAAAAACAAAGTGATCTTATAAGGGTTCCGTTTTTGCCTTTTCATTCATTCCACAGGATTCTCTGTTTCATGCATTCACTTCATAGCATTCTCTCTTTCGTTCATCCATTCACTTACCGTATACCTTCTTTTTATGCCCGCTTCCAACCTAGAAATTTACTATTACATTACGGAACCCTAAAACCAAATAACTCAATAGATCTAACCTCATCTAACACCTCTCTCAGCTCGCGGTCGAGCCGCGCCGCCTCCCTGTTCCCGATCTGTTGCCGCAGCGCGTTGTTTCAACTATTCATGTCTTACTATTCAATACTACATTTAACCATTCACTCGTTCATTCATAATTCCGTTTCGTTATATAATTCATTCAACCATTCATCTTTAAGAATTCGCTCATTCACTTCGCAGGATTATCTCTTTCAATCACATAGCTGGATTCGGATAACGCTCTGATATATTGTGTCATCCAAATGCATAGGTAATACAATAAAAGAATGAATGTCCCACTTCACTCTTTCGTTCATCCATTCACTTCAAACCATATACCTACCTTCTTTTTGTCCCTTTCATGCCTGCTTTCAACCTGTCCACTACAAAACACAGATAAATACAATAAAAGGAACCTCATCTAACACTTCTAAAACAAAAAAACCAATAGATCTAACCTCATCTAACACCTCTCTCAGCTCGCGGTCGAGCCGCGCCGCCTCCCTGTTCCCGATCTGTTGCCGCAGCGCGTTGGCCGTCAGAACATTACCACTTCGCAGCATTCAATCCTTCATTCAACCCTTCACTCGTTCACTCATCATTCAATTTTGCAACATTGTTATTCATTCGCATTTCACTCATTCACTTCGCTGCATTTTCATTTTCATTCATTCACTTTTGATTCATTCATTCATTCAGTTCATGTCTTAGTATTCAATACTTCATTTAACCGTTCATTCATTCAACCATTCATTAATAAGAATTCGCTCATTCATTCCACAGGATTATCTGTTTCATGCATTCACTTCATAGCATTCTCTCTTTCGTTCATCCATTCACTTACCGTATACCTTCTTTTTATGCCCGCTTCCAACCTAGAAATCTACTATACAATACGGAACCCTAAAAACCAAATAACTCTAATAGATCTAACCTCATCTAACACCTCTCTCAGCTGGCCGCCAGAACATTACCACTTCGCAGCATTCAATCCTTCATTCAACTCTTCACTCGTTCATTCATCATTCAATTTCGCAACATTATATCTTTCATTCACATTTCACTCATTCACTTAGATGCATTCTCATTTTCATTCATTCCATAGCTAACACATTCATTTACTTCGTAGCATTCTCTTTCGTTCATCCATTCACTTACCATATACCTTCCTTTTCTGCCTGCTTCCAACCTGTGCACCTAGAAATCAACATACTCCAAAAAACTAATAATAACTCAATAGATGTAACCTCATCTAACACCTCCCTCAGCTCGCGGTCGAGCCGCGCCGCCTCCCTGTTCCCGATCTGTTGCCGCAGCGCGTTGGCCGTCGTCCGCAGAGTTTGCTGCACGCGCCAGAACATTACCACTTCGCAGCACTCCTTCTGCAATAAGGGTGCACGCTAGTAGTTTGCAGCTTTGAGATCAACGTTTACATTAGTTAAATTAACTGTGGTTTATTTTGTTAGTTAATCAATGGTTTAAAACAGTAGTTCGACTCAACTCGTCGGAAATGTGTCAAAGTGACACTGTCACTTGTGTCAAACCAACGTGCGATCGTTATGACATTATAGCGGGGCAGTCTTAATTGTGACGCGGTGCGGTGCGGACGTGTCGTCCGGTTGTGTTGAATTCTCTGTAGCTATGTAGTCAGTGATAAAATAGTGTTATTGTCGTGTTACTTAGTTCATGTAACGATGTGATTATTAGTGTTGGTGTTATCAATGAGATATTGGAGATCTTCGTTGTTGGACAGTTTTGATGGTTAAACTGTGTTTGGCTAGTTAGCACGGAAGACCATTCAGTAGAACTCACTGGTTGAAATGGATTGATCCGTGCGTGGTGGGGCACGAATCCTTGCCGTGGGTAGGCTAGGGTTGGAACCTAGTGACATGTGGACCAAATGAGAGGTTAGTGCTAGATGATTTCTTAATCCGTCAATATCCGATGAATCCCTGGATGCTTTGGGCTGTAACTTGAAGTAGGAGTTGTGTACCCTGTATATTATAAGCTGTGCATGTGATTTTTAGAAATACCCTCATCATGACAGTTATTTTGATCCGAGTCTAATGACCACACGTGTTTCCACGTGAACCCGTTGTTAAAGTACCTGCACTGTGTTTACCGCTCTGGTCATCCATTTCTGAGCTCGGCCCCCCCCTGAACCCATGATTATGATTCTGATGTTGGTGTTGATGTGTTATATCCGACATATCAATATTTTTATTTATTTATTTCTCCAAACTCAGGTTTACCCAATACAATAGAAAAGCACATGTAGTATATCATTTATTTACAACATAACTTATTACATAGGAAAATATCTATCCTATCCGCGATCAACATACATACATAACATACAATATACATGTAACTAGTGGTCCGCCGCGAACTTAGACCTCGCGATTATTATTTTAAAATATCTCAAAAACGGCTGAACCGATTTTGTTGCGCAACGAATTTAAAAATTCTTTAGATAGTTGCTACACGTATTCTTAATATCATCGAAATTAATTCAACGGTTCGAGAGTTATCGCGGAACAAACATACATACAAACAATGTTGTTTTCGCCCCAACTTGAATACAAAAACTGTACCTGGCTGTTTTTGTACATAAAAAATATACATAATTATAATTGTTTCTATTCTATTGCATTGGATGCAAATCTGTAAAAGTAGAATAAGATTTTGAAAAAATAAATAAAATAAAAACATATAATAATAATACATATATACTACTAAAATAATAATAGGGTAGGACCAAAAGGATTTGCCAAATAAATAACTGGAATACATATAATAAAACTGTAACTGGTCTGTGTTTGTACATAAAAGATATTTAAGAAAAAAATATATGGAGGGTCTTTATTAAGACAATAGAAGCGAAAACGATTTTTTCTATAATTCTCTGTCTATCTTTCTGACTGTATGTTTCTACGCGCATCACTTAAAAACTACTAGATGTAATTTGATGCAGTTTTCGCTCATGTAATTTTTCTCTGTCTGTCTGTATGTTTGCAGGCGCATCACGCAAAAACTACTTGACAAAATTTGATGCGGTTATCACAATTGTATTGTTGAAGGTATGACTTAAAATCTGGCGTAAGTTACATCTTGATACTTCGTTTAGAAATTGAGATAAACAATAATAAATTCAGCGCAGGCAAAATAATGAAATCGATATTTCATTTGCATAATGTTTAACCTCATTTAAAAACTAGTGCCCCGCCCCGGCTTCGCTCGGGAAGTACATACATAAATTGTAGCCTATGTCACTCAGGTATAATGTAGCTTTCTATTGGTGAAAGAATTTTTGGAATCCGTTCAGTAGTTCCGAAGATTAACTCGCAAACTTAACAAGCTAATTATTTAAAAATAAAAAACACGACTGACATCTTACATAGCCTATGTCATTCGGGCTAATGCAAGGAATCTAACAATACCTCTCACATCAAAATCTGTTAAGCCGTTCAGGACTTATGGTGGAATAAAGAAATTACATACATACATGAACCCTAAAAACATAACACTCCTTTTTTGGTCAGTCGTGTAAAAACAGGAAGTCTTTAAAATATCACTGTAATGTCTTACCCCATTTCCATTCTGTTGACTATACAAATAGAAGCTCTTTTTACAATCGCGCGCCCGCGTCTGGGCACTTTGTAGGAAATTTCTGAAATAGAAAATATTATTGAGTTGTCTACTTGTGAACAATAGTACATTGTTAACGAGTGGGTGAAAGTAACTTTTTTACGTCCCGACTCCCAATAGTTCGAGGGACTTAAAAAAGTCTTTTACCCGAGGTAAACACTGTGCTTTTCATTACGAATACAAGGAAAGTAAAAATAAAAACATGAATTAGCTAAAGAAATGATGAGTGAATTCCGTATAGGAAGCATAAACAAAACTCTAAACTTGAAAAAAAAAAAGATCGGATTACGGCTTTAGCTTCCAGCATATTTTTTTTTCTGTGGCCGACCAACTGTTTAGCTATTAGATTCTTTTCATTTGGTTCCATCATTGAAAAAATGATAAAAAAATCTATATTATAAAAAAATATATATTCTTTAACTTCATGTTATTTCAATTTTATATAATATGTTGAATGGCTGTATAGGAAGTTGGAATATGGTTCAATTGAATAACGTGAAAACAGAACTAGTTTTTTTTTTTAATTATTTGACAGCTGTCAGTTGAAAACGATTCTCCCTAGGGCTGAAAAGTATTACTTTCTCCACGCTCCTCAGGCAACTTCAGACTTACTTTCAGAGTATGAGTAATGAAAAATAGTAAATCAGTCAAGAATTGTAAGTGTCAGTCTTACCTCAAGTTACATTTGATTCTAATTGGACTTATAACGCTTATATTTGTTAGTTTCTCACCTTTATTACAAAATACTATTTGAATTTTCCCAATTTAAACAAAAACAAAATCTAGTTCTCATCTCAAAAACACAGATTTCGTCTCCCTCATATAGTCATTGTCCACTTCTAGACCATTCTTTCTCAAATTGTCCTTTAAACCCTTGTAGAATTAAGTCTTTCATAAATATAAATGATTATAATGGAAAACTGATGTTTCTCACCTCAAAAACACAGGTTTCCACGTCTCCCTAATGTAGTCATTGACCACTTCTAGTCCCTTTCTTCTCAGATTGTCCTTCAAACCCTTGTAGAATCAAATCTTTCCTTAATATAAGGCATCTAAATGAAATACTAATGTTTCTCACCTCAAATACACAGGTTTCCACGTCTCCCTAATATAGTCATTGTCCACTTCTAATCCCTTTCTTCTAAGATTGTCCCTCACAGCCACAACTTCATCGTAGCTAAGGGCAGGCCTCGTAGAACCGAGTCTTTCCAACTCGTTGCGCACTTCCGCCCGTCGGTGTTGCTCCTCTGACGTGTGTTGCCAGTATAGCCAGCGGTCTTTGAACCCGGGACCTGATTTATAAAAAAAAAAATACATTTTTCATATATTATAGGCAGAGAGATTGTAGAAAATGAGTAAAAGATGCATAGATATTTTGGTAAGTGTGAATATTTTTGTTGATTTTTTTTTGGTAAGTGTGAAATTGGCCCTGCGCAGACGACGCACCTATTGTCCGATCGAGTCTGCCGTCAACTATGGTTATGGTCTGCGCGTCGTGTGTGTTACTGCGTATGATTGCATAGGTTCTATTTTCACAGACTAAAAAGTGCGTCACGGATAGTATGTGTCTGCGTCGGGCCTTAATCAGAGGATTTAGGACACATGTACCGAAACGGTTAAAAACATGGTTGCTAGTAGTTACCAGATTGTAGATATCAAAAATTTAATATTGTAGGATTCTAAAGGTTACCAAAATGCATAAAATGTGGTATATAGCCTCATAATCGACTAGGCAACATTGACGCGCATGTTTCTCGTTCACCAGTTGACGCAAGTTGTAATATTCTGCCTCTTCTAGCATTTGCTAAAGGATTTTCTTTGTTAAATCGCCTATTTTGCTGTATTTCTATAGTTAAAATACTTGTGTCCGTGAGAATCTTAAACTTCTGGTTCACGAGTTGACGCATGTCGTAAAACTCACAATTTTCTACTAATAGCGAAAATAATAATAGACACAAAATGTTTCCGACAACTCCGTATAATTAAATATAATACACAGAAACGTCTTGCACGCTACAGAGAACCAATGACGACTGAAGTCCATAGCTTATGGTATAGAGTCCCTTAAGTAATATGAGTCGCGCACACACACCAACTTCATGGCTAACACTACCTCTTCATGCATTTGCTTACGGTTTTTGTTTCCCAAATCGCCTATTTTAGCATCCGCTGAGTATTCCTATACTTGACCTCCTCTAGCCTCTTTTTCATAGCTGTCTACATTAGAGCCCAAATCACCCGCGGCCCTGTAGAGCGTTTAGTAGCAGCACCCGTTCACATTTGACGCATTCTCGTTCACGAGTTGACACATATATTATCACGAGTTGACGCATGTTTATGCGCGAGTTAGCGCATTCTCGTTCACGAGTTGACTCATTCTCCTTCACAAGTTGACGCATTCTCGTTCACGAGTTGACGAGGGTTCCTTAACCACTTACCAGTGAGATCCTTAAGCTCAGTGTTGACCTCCTCAAGCCTCTCTTTGATGGCTGTCTCCATCAGAGCCACGGCCGCGTCCCAGTCCGCACGCGACGATACACAACGGTCCTGTAGGGCGTTGAGTTGGAGCACACGAAGTACCTGGAACAAATATAGGTTTGGTAATTCCGCTGCCTAGTAGGAATTTCGGAATTAAAGTGTGTTCGATTCTATACTACACAAGTAAATACGAATGCATTAGCTACCTATACGTACGTACAGTGTGACATAAAAGAGTAGAAAATAAATGGGGGCGCTGTATTCACTTAGCTGGCAACACTGGGTGTTTATCATCCAATCACATAGATCGTGAAAAGATTTTTAACCAATCACGACCATTCGATTTGGTATTGCAATGAGAGAAAAATTTAGTTCGTCCTAAATTCGTTTTCTAATTTTTTGTGTCGCACTGTATATGAAGAGATCATTCTTCCATCCGATGTCTTTAGTCGCAAAATAAATCTCTGACAAGCTTCACGTATTTTCCTTGCACACAACCTGCTAAGCGAGATTCGACCTTATTCCAATTAAGTATATTCTAATATATAAGTGTTATTACGGGTTTAATTGTACAGTCAGATGCAGAGAAACTTGACTGATATAGAATTCGATGAGATAGGCGATCAAATATGATTGAAATCTTCTCTTAAGGCTTCACAACCGACCACATTATACCAGAGCCTATCTAAACGACTTGAAAGAGACACCTCGTAGTTACATCACACTGTTCCCAAGTGAAGGCAGCTGTCACCAAAGGGTCATCTAAATCATGTCAGATGCCTATCTAGACGACTAAAAAAGACACCTAGATCTTAAAAGAGAAGAAGCATGAAGATAGTAAGACCTAGAAAAGGGCAGCATAAACAAAAGAAGAGAAAAAAGTAGCTATAACAAAGTCCAAAAATAAGAAGCATGAAGATGCACGGGTATAACCTAGAAAAGGAAACAATAGAAGGTCTTTAGACTTACATCCTGAGCTCGGTCTTCCCACTGATGCCTTCTCAGTGCTTCTTCACAGGCTCATACACTGGATCAGACTCCTGGCTTCGTCCCATCAGCTCTAAGAACTCGTCTCTTAAAGCTTCACAACTGACCACATCATATCAGAGCATATCTAGACAACTTGAAAGAGACACCTTGTCGATACATCATATTATTAACGCTGTCACTATATGGCGGTAGCCAAATCATGTCAGATGTGTATCTAGACGAGTTAAAAAGACACCTAGATATATCACTCTCTAAAGAGAAGAAGCATGAAGATAGTATAACCTAGAAAAGGGCAGCATAAACAATAGAAGAGAAGAAAGTAGCTATAACAAACTCGAAAAATAAGAAGCATGAAGATGCACGGGTAAAAGCTAGAAAAGGACACAATAGAAGACTCACACCTTCCCCCTGACGCCTCCTCCACTCTCTCTCTCTCTCTCTCAGCCGAAAGACGTCCACTGCTGGACAAAGGCCTCTCCCAAGGATTTCCACAACCATGTAGCTATATCATATTAGACACAGAAAGAGCATGAAGGTGCATGGGTATAATCTAGAAAAGGAAACAATAGAAGGTCTTTAGACTCACATCCTGAGCTCTGTCTTCTCACTGATGCCTTCTCAGTGCTTCTTCAACAGCTTCTTTCACAACCATGTAGCTATATCATACTAGACAAAAAAGGAGTATAAAGATGCATGGGTATAACCTAGAAATGGAAACAATAGAAGACATCATAAGCAATAACTTACATCTTGAGCTCTGTCTTCCCACTGATGCCTCCTCAACAGCTTCTTTCACAACCATGTAGCTATATCATACTAGACAAACAAGGAGTATAAAGATGCATGGGTTTAACCTAGAAATGGAAACAATAGAAGACATCATAACCAATAACTTACATCCTGAGCTCTGTCTTCCCACTGATGCCTCCTCAGTGCTTCTTCCACAGCTTCTTTTTTCACCGGCTCATACACTGGATCAGACTCCTGGCTTCGTCCCATCAGCTCTAGGAACTCGTCTCTTAAAGCTTCACAACTGACCACATCATATCAGTGCCTACATTATTAACGCTGACACAATATGCCTATCTAGACGACATAAAAAGACACTTAGATGTAGATATAACACTCTCTAAAAAGAAGCTTGAAGATAGTATGACCTAGAAATTGATAGCATAAACACTACTATGACACAATTAGAAATCTAATCCTATTAAGACGACTTGAAAGAGACAACTTGTAGATATAACACACTGTTTCCTAGTGTAGGCAGCTGTCACTAAAGGGCGGTAGCTAAATCATGTCAGGTACCTTTAGGCGGCTATATAAAACACACTTGAAAAAGACGAAGCATGAAGATAGTATGACCTAGAACAGCATAAACAATAGAAAAGGAGACACTACTGTGTACCTATATCATACTAGACAATGAGGAAGTATGAAGATGCATGGGTTTAACCTAGAAATGGAAACAATAGAGGTCTTTAGATAATTCACATCCTGAGCTCTGTCTTCCCACTAAAGCTTCCTCAACAGCTTCTTTCTTCACTACCATGTAGCTATATCATACTAGACAAAGAAGGAGTACAAAGATGCACGGGTTTAACCTAGAAATGGAAACAATAGAAGACATCATAACCAATAACTTACATCCTGAGCTCTGTCTTCCCACTGATGCCTCCTCAGTGCTTCTTCAACAGCTTCTTTCACAACCATGTAGCTATATCATACTAGACAAAAAAGGAGTATAAAGATGCACGGGTATAACCTAGAAAAGGAAACAAAAGAAGGTCTTTAGACTTACATCTTGAGCTCTGTCTTCCCACTGATGCCTTCTCAGTGCCTCTTCCACAGCTTCTTTCTTCACCGGCTCATACACTGGGTCGGACTCCTGGCTTCGTCCCATCAGCTCTAAGAACTCGTCTCTTAAAGCTTCCCGGCCAGCGCGGATGGACTGTAGAGGCAGTTCCGTTTCCGCCCACTCGCGGAGTTTGATGTCCACTGATGTGTTGAATTTGTCTGTTGTTTTGTGAAATTTGGGAATTTAATTCTTGGTTCGAACTTTTTTTTATTTAACCGTTGTCCCACTGCTGGGCAAAGGTCTCCCCCATTTGCTTCCACCTATCCCTGGTTCGAACTTTTATTTTTTATCTTTTTGTTATTTATTTTATTAAAGAAACCAACAGCGTTTACAACAAGTAATACAGTTCAAATCTTATTCTTTATCAAGCCCAATAAGAGATTTCTATTACTTTTACATTAATATTGTATCAATTGATAATGGCGAAGAAAACGTAATGAAAGTACACTAAATAAATACACATGTTAAAAGTGTGAAGCTGTTTTATTGACAATAAATAAATGTGCCACGGGAAAAGGTACCTTATGGTCATTATAGCTTTATGTCAGAAATACAAATCGTTCCAAATTTATTTAGCTTATAGTGGGTACCTTTTCTCGTGATTTGACACAAATATTGACTGATAAAGTGAAGCAATTTAACTGTTAAAGTTTAGAAAACAATAATGGTTTTGAGAACTTATTTCTTAAGGTTCGACTAATAACGGGATCTAACGATGTGGAAATCTATGAACGTATAGCTAAGATGATAATGATAAAACTAGGTACTTTTTAAATAAACTCTTTCGCATGAAAAAAAACCCTGTTAGAACGTTTCTCGTTGTTAGACTGACAGCGACAACGCACAGCCAAAACTACTAAGCGATGGAAGCTGAAATTTGGCATGTAGGTTCCTTAGGGAGTATAGGGGAGCACTAAGTGAGAATTTCCCGAAATTCCCGCGGCAACAAAGTCCCAAGCACATACTAGTTAATAATATAAAAAGTTTTACTACCAACATGACGCCACAAGAACTAAAGATGAAAGCGACCTCTAGTGAGAAACACAAGAAATAAATCTTACTGAAATCAATGTCATAAACGTCTAGGAATATCGTCGTACGAACAGCGCTGGAACCAGCCGACTTGTTCGCATTTTCATATTTAACCTGCCGGGGCATGGGGTAGGCTGCGGGAAAAGGGGGGGTTAGGAGGGGAGGAGTTATAGACTTAGCAAAAAAGAATAGACCCGGCATAACAATCTATATACGAACAGTAGTTATGCGGCCGGTCGCCATGTTTTGTCACTATTATTAGTACGCGCAGGCCGCCATCTTTGTGCCAAATCCTTTGTCCGCGCCGGCAGGTATGCACGGTTTTTTGTAGGTATGTCATGTCTATTTTCCTTCGTCTGAGGGAGGAGTTTACTAATGTATGTACTGGCGCTAGGCATGCTTTTAAGGCCAATACGCACGGCCCGATCTATCGATGGTATCGATATAGTATCAATAGCATCGATACCGATACTATAGATAGTATCGATCTTTATCAATGCTCATTTTTCACTATCAAAAATATCATCACGTGACAATATTACCAATTGTATGATTGATTCTCAAAGTCAACTATCGATATTTCTATCGATAGCCGTTAGTTTTCATTATCGGCTATTGCAACAACATTAAAGGGCATAGGATACCTTTCATTCCGGGAAAAGACACTGTTCCCGTGAGAAATTGACGCGGGCGAAACCGCGGGCAAAAGCTAGTGGAGTCATAATGAGTAATTTTCTGACAGCTATAAAAAAGTCTCAACAGATAGCGTTTTATGAAAGCCGAGTCGTTATAATGGCTGAACCTATATGGTGCGCTTTTGTCAACCAGAGGCAGAAAAAAAATTACATAACAGTTTGATAGATGCACAAATCACAATATTGATACTTTTTAGTTGTATTTTTTCCTAAGTTTTATTTTTTTTTAAATGCCAATCCCGTGAATTTTTTGCTTTTTGTATGGAACTTTTTCTCTCGTCCTTTACTAAGCGCCATCTATGAAGTCATCTGTAACTATTTTTTTTTTATTTGTATCTCGGAAAATCCCTCATTATAATTTAAAAAAAAGAAGAATTAAGTATTCTTATTCATAGAAGTAATGTGATGTATTATCGGCTTATCGCAGACTTACCGACATCGAGATGAGCGGTGTGCGCGGCCGGTAAGTAGATTTGCTGGAAGATACGCTCGGCTGCTGTGTGCCATAAGGCGGCCTGCGGATATAGATCAATATACAGTGGTGGTCAGATAATTAGGGACATCAGTCTATTTTATTTTTTATTTTTATTTATTTAGGTGTGTAAAACAGGTTACAGCCGTTACATTATAAAAAATAACAATTTAAGTAAGTATGGAACTAGGTTATAGCCCAAAACATACGCACACAGGTTTCAAATTTATAGAAACGTAAAAACATTAAAATACGTAATATAAAGTAAGTCCCAACTAATATTATAAATGCGAAAATGAGTTTGTTTGTTTGTTACCTCTTCACGCTTTATCTACTGAACCAATCTTCCTGAAATTACGCATACACATAGCTGGAAGTACGGAGAAGGACATAAGGTACCTTTCATCCCGAGAAAAAGCACTGTTCCCGTGGGAAATTCACGCGGGAGAAGCCGCGGGCGAAAGCTAGTTCAAAATAAATAAGATAAAAGAAGTAGGTAGTTAAGTATATTAATTATTATCTAATATACATTTTAGCACATTTGATCTAAAACTACCCAGACTAGCTCCAAAAATATCGAGTCCATTCTGCGAGGCCAAATCATTAAAAAGTCTACACATACGAGTAACAAGGTTATAAAATGAGGAGTCAGTCGATTCAAACGAGGTAACTTTGAAGCTTTGGTTCAACGCTAGTATTGATCTGAGCTGTGATCTGATGATGGCCATCCAGGGATAGAATGGAGGTCATCCAGATCACTATACACACCCAACTGATCAGATTTACATTCTAAGAGCTACTCAGCTCAGCTTTCTGAGTTTCAGAATTTCCATACATTTTAATGCTATTTTCGCGGTTTTTTTAAACATATCACAGCTCTTAAATGAGATAATAATAAGTATATACGGACAAATTACACAGATTGAGTTAGCCCCAAAGTAAGTTCGAGACTTGTGTTATGGGATAATAACTCAACGATACTATATTTTATGACAAATACATATAAACATCCAAGACCCAGGCCAATCTGAAAAAGATCATTTTCCATCTTGACCCGACCGGGGATCGAACCCGGGACCTCCGGTGTAGCAGTCCGGCTTGAAGACCATTAAGCCACGGAGGATGTCAAAAGGGCAGCAAGTTTATAATACAACAATAATGGTTCTACAATCATTGAATACGTTAGTTTGAATCAAATGACTAGATACCATGTAGTACACCGGAATTCGTAAGAGTTACATTGTATGTACTGTGTTATAGTAGAAATAACTTGTAAATTAAGACCTATACTATTGCATTGGGTGTACCTGTAATAATAGTTAAGGAATGTTTGAATAAATAAATAAATAAATAAATAAAATGTTTGTTTGTTTGTTTGTATACCTGCAGCCGCAGTTCCCAGGCGGGCGCGGCCACGGCCGACAGCTCGGCAGACTGGTCGAGCAACTCGGCGCGAGCTCGCTCGAACAGTTCGTCGCGGTCGAGTTCGCGTTGTCTAAGGGAATTATAACGGACTTATTAGGGCCAATTTCATCGATGAAACTAATCGCGTTTAGTTGAAGCTATAATCGGGCCGAAACCTAAACTCCCGTATGACGTATGCCACTTTGACA